>JAAOAW010000413.1:0-54140 GCA_013186925.1 Fusarium succisae
TACTACTACTACTACTACTACTACTACTACTACCGTAGCAAGGCTTATCCAAATCAGTCCCTGGAACAACGAGGACATGATACACGAAGGCAACCTTACCAATATTTTCGCAGTCTAATCTCATGTCGGCATCCTATGTCGGAGTTTCAGGTAGTTAAATTGTATTTTTCTATCGTTACACATGTAGATTCAGCTCCTACGACCTCATCCTTGGTCCCCAGAGACAGTTAAAGAACCTCGTTGAGATGTGTTGCTCACCCCTCCATCTTCACTTGACGAGAACCAGTGACAGCAAAGGTCCTCATCCTCTCCGTCCTCTCTGCAGGGATGATTATGAGTAAATTGAATGGATACGCGGCCGTTTTCCCGGCTAGATACGTTACTCGGTCCAGTCGGAGACGTCACCTCCCTTGAACACACATCCGGCCGACTTGACACACGATCACCAGCAACCTGGATTGACTCAGAGCTAGACAAGAGATGATAGGAGTTCATTGGCGAATCGTTCGGTTTCTTGACCAGTCTCTTGAGTTTATTCCATGTCAAGCCTTCTTTCCCGGCATTATTCGTTTCATTCACGAAGCGCTGGCGTAGGATCCCTCTCCGGCCTATCTTTCTATAATCTCCCTGATTCATCGTTTACGTATGGAACTATACATGCCTAGATTTCAATGTGGTGGCACGATCCTATCCTTTATATGCCAGTTTGCGAGGCCGAACTTGACTGGTGTCATTTTGGTGGGACGGTTCCAGAAAGTACGCAGACTCTATTACATCCGAAGGCATCTTAATTCACAACCCATCCGAACTAAACCAGTCCCAGTGGCTTTTCAAGGCTTGGGTGCTCCCTTCTAGTACTACACACGATGGCACAACTACGTTGACAAATTCTGGCTCTTGTTGAAGCCGCCGAGTTTTGCACTGCCGGCATTTGTTCTTCGCTGTCATCAGGGACGAAGCGCCACCGCTTGTCGTAGGGATCAGAAGCTTCATCGCATGGCCAGCAGTATGGAGAAAGAATACGACAATGTGAAACTTTCATCTCAAACCTCTGGCGGCCATAAGTCGCCGTGTCACACAGCGGCATGGCACTGCGACCTGTGAGAGCTAATACATTTTCCTAAATATCGCCCAACCCGCCCATCTCTTCGTCCATGTTTGAGTCAAACACTTGCCAAGCACCCCATGTTAGGGCAACCTTTGGTACACCTTACCCAGGCTGCCCATCACTTCCTTCGTTGAGCTTTACCGCACAGCGATTAACCAGAGAGCTGCCAGAAGGCTGTGACGTGATATAGGCACCAATCTAGCTGTCTTGAGGAGTTGCTGAGCGACAAGACGACCCGAGCCAGTGCAGTATCAGCCATACCGCATGCATCAATGGCTAAAGCTTCCGATAGTGAGGCCCGCAGAGCCTACTCTCGGGACCATAAGCCTCTCTACTCTCCTAAACGGCGGTCCCTACCATCTCCCAGCCTCAACAAGAGGAAACGAGAAACAGGGTACGGCCATCAAAAAACGCCTGGGCCAGAGATAGGGCAGGGCCGTCCAGCAAAGTGTCGACCGTGCTCGCCCACCCCCGATCCACGCGCCTCTAAGGTGGCGATGCGTCTACCAGAGGCTCGATCCATCCCTCGCGAATGGCTCATTGCAGAGGCCAGGGGTATCTACGCCGGCCTTGTGAGAGTGGAAGCGAAGTGCATCGAAGTCGATCATGCACAATTATCCAACACTCATGCTAGCTCACGCTTGAATGACGAACAATGGCAGATCCTGATTGAACTCCACAGAACGCTTCTCCACGAGCACCATGACTTTTTTCTTGTGATTCAGCACCCCTCCGCCACTCCTGACATGTGCAAGGTGGCTTCCCAATATTCCATGCCTGGCCGTCTGTGGCGTCACGGTATTCACACCTTCCTTGAGCTTCTTCGGCAGCGTTTGCCAGATTCTTTGGAGCACATGCTCACATTTCTACACTTGGCCTATGGCATGATGGCCTTGCTACATGAGACTGTGCTTGACTTCCAAGATACGTGGACCGAATGCCTCGGGGACCTTGGCAGATATCGCATGGCCATTGAAGACCAAGACAGTTCGGAGCGCGAGATTTGGAGAGGTGTGAGTCGTCGCTGGTACAGCATGGCTTCAGATAAATCGCCTACTACGGGCAGACTTTATCACCATCACGCCATCTTGGCCCGCCCGAACGCGCTCCAGCAGCTGTGCTACTACGTCAAGTCCCTCTGCGTTTCCATCCCTTTTTCAAGTGCACGGGAGAGCATGATGGTATTATTCTACCCTGTGCTTAGCAGCTGTCCGAGTCGTGGTACCTCCTTTGATGCTGCCTTCGTTCGCGTCCATGGTATACTTTTCTCTGGGATGTCCCGGGACCAGTTTGAAAGGTCTACGAGGAGTTTTATCCGCCACCTGAAAACTCATATTATACAGGCAAAACAGCAGTGGCTGGAAACAGGGCAAGTTAACGCTCCAAAGATTATCAGTCCACACTAACCTCCACAGATACTACATTGCGATTTCCCTGTCGTGCTCTCTACTTGGATATGGCTCTCAGTCTAATGTTCTCATGCGGGCCATATCCAATAGACCTGAGGGAACTGACGCTGCCGTCGATTCAAGGATGACTCAGGAATCCATCCCAGACGATTCGTTCAAGCTTGCTCTTGACTTCGCTAGACGCACGATCACCGTAGTAATTAAACTCCCTAGTTACAACAGCATCTTGCCGTTCGTATACTCTATATTGGTATTCATGAACCACATGACGAAGTATCCTGCCGCCATGTCACACTTGGGGAACTTATACCCCTGGAAAGAGACTGCGAATATGCTCAATGCTTTGCTGCTTTCTTGCAACAATGGGCATTACTGTCAAAGCCACTTTCGGCTTCCGAGGCAAGATCAAGTCCTGCGCCCGCTACCTGAAGACTTTATAATGAGGGGCCTTCCCTATTCCGCTGACCACTTTCCCGACCGCTGGTTCCGGAACAGCAATATAGACGAGGACGAGAGGAACTTGGAGTTGCCATCGCAGTCGGAGGAGCGCAAGGTCCGCATACTGTCCCTTGGGTGGAGAATTGCGACCTTGAATGAGTGGCTGATCTGGGATGAAGACACTCACCTGTTCTATGCCTCCAAAAGCCACAGCACACGGGCGCAGACAGGCGTCCCAATCACGAGTAGCATACAGAGTTAGCAGAGTCTATTGATGGATAGCAGTTTATTCCAGCTTTCGACAGTTGTCAGATCAATACAAAGCCCAGTGAGGACTTTAGGATCTCATTCCGATGCTGATATCATCAATGGAGCTGTTATGTACGCGTAGTATACCTCTCTAGTGAAGGAACCTTAGGCTTCCTCTTACGAAGGCAGTATCCTACGTAATACTTTACACCTACTAATGTGGGTATTACTTGACTGCGGCCTATAAGGTTAGACCTTTAGGCTGCAAACACAGGTGATGAATGAGAACACGGTATTTTCCCCTACTAATGTAACTCTCGCCTTTCCACAAGGATTGCGCTCACAATTGAAGGCTGACAAACGAGGTCAATCTCTTGACAGTTCTTATCACGTATTGAGAGTGAAGGGGATGCTTGTTGCAGTAACGTGGTAAATGAAGGAGGGCCGGACTCTCGAGGCTGTTCCCATCTGAGAGATATTTCTCTAGCGCAGAATGATTCTTTCCATTAACTTTTGGTTTGAGCGGCATCGCACTCATCCTTTGTGCTCCAGCAAGCCGCCAGTGTTGAACATGTCTCAACAGAAGGCTCGCTCGGAACTGCAGATGACTTTCGCATTATTCGTACGGGGTAGATAATTCCAGGCCCCTCATTTCGAAACACCACAATTCCATAAGCATCTAATCTCGTTCCTTCTTTGAATGGGCGGTTGAGTCCTTTTGCATCTTGTCAACCTTGTAAACCTTCTTGTGGTTCCCCTCTTTCTCGCCTCCCCTCGACTCTCCACGCAACATGCTCAGCAAATCTACTTCTACACCATAGTTGCCTATCTCCTGCTCCAGAGTCCCCATTAGTAATCCTGCGTCATTTCTGATTTCCTCCCATTCGCTATGCTTGTCCGCCTCCATTGCCTTAGTCATCCCGCAACTTTCTTCCAAGTGGCTCTTCCAACAATTCAAGTCACCAAGGCTCTCATTGGCCTTGACTGCTTCTTTCCCGAGCTTGCCTGTCTCAGAATTCATGTTCTTAATCCCTTTGAGTCTCGTGGCACTCTCTGTCGAGTTCTGTGAGTGTGGATAAGTCTAAGCCCTAATCTGTGATACTCTTTCTGACTGTCGGCGACTTGTTGTCTCTTCAAGCGACTAAGCATCGAAACAAATGGGCAAGGCGGATGAATTGCTTGAGTTAAAAGATGGCTTTGTTGCGCGTTTCAAGTTGCTGTCGTGCAATTCAGAAGAAAGCTGGTTAGAAACAGCCATAATCAGAAGAATCTAGCACAATTATAACTACCCATAGTACCATTTCTGGACTCTAAATCTGGCGTATGATGCATAGTTCACCGTAGGTACACGTCCAACATGGAATGCGCTCGATCCTTAATCGCGCTCTGCCACCTCTGTGTTCCAAGCCATATTTGTTCATTGTCGCTGTCCAAGGCGCAAATCCATTCTTGGACATCTTTTGCTCCAAGTTCAATTTCTATGCGCAGCAAACCATCACAGAGCTACATGTAAGCGTAAGGTCAATTAGTCAGTCCAAAACCTGCCATTGCAGTGCTCCAGTTCTTTGAGCTACGGTGATCTATTCCGAGAGACGCCATGCAATCACGATACTTAAGTTTGCCTTTGGGATAGTTTGCAGTATCCGAGAGCTTGCTAACTAAATCGCCCATCATCCTATCTACAAATCGGTAACGAGGGAAGAAATATCTGTTCTGAGAGACATGGCCGAACTCATGGTCAAAGACAAAGACCTGAGCCCCATGAAGGGCCAAGTTGTCATCGTCACAGGTATGTGGCTCTACATTCCTTCATCTGCACAGTGTATATTCCAATCTCATCATTCCCACTGCTAATTCCCTCTTGTGTAGGTGGTTCATCGGGTATAGGTTTGGCTACCGTCGAACTACTCCAGTCTGTTGGAGCCTGGGTAGTCAACGGCGACGTCCAGGCTCCCTCAAGGAAATTCGATGGTGGATACATTTTTGTCAGGACGGATGTCGCCAAATGGGAAGATCTATTAGCGCTGTTCAAGGAGGCAAAGAAGATATGCGGTCGTATTGACCATGTCTTTGCCAATGCCGGCATTGGCCCACGCACTGATTACTTATCTACACGACTTGACAAGAATGGCGATTTGATGGAGCCCCCGAGTCACGTCCTCGACATCAACCTCAAAGGTGTCATAAACACGTCTACTCTCGCGATCCATCACCTACGACAGCAGTCTGGGGGAGGAAGTATCGTTATCACGGGGTCAGCAACTAGCCTGCAGCGTTTTAGAGCTATCGACTATGGTAAGTAAAGCAGTGTTCTCCCCCCCTTCCTTCCCCTTCCTTCCTCTTCCTTCCCCTTCCTTCTTCCTTCCTCTTCCTTCCCCTTCCTCTTTTCTTTTCCCTTTCTCCCACTCTGTAGGCTAATGTGTTGAAGCTACCGCTAAACATGCCGTCCTCGGCTTTGGACGAGGCCTTATCCCGCTGCTAGAGACAGCTCAGCTTCCGATTCGAGTCAATATCTTGGCTCCTAGCTGGACGGATAGTCAGGTGCTCCCATCGTTGAAGAGCTTGCTAGCAAGTATAGATGTCGAGGTACAGGCCGCCTCGGTGGTTGCTCGCTGTGCCGCCTACCTTATGGTAGATAACTTGAGGAACGGACAGCTCATCTACGTACAGCACGGCAGATGCGTGGAGGTCGACGAGAGCATTTTGCTTCCAGCCTACGAAGAAAAGATCAAAGGCATCAACTTTCCTAGTGAGGATGAAGTTCTCAAGCGATTGATACTGTCTGAGGCGTCTGCAGCATCTGCAGCATAGTGATTTGACCTGTATCATTTGCTAATATGGAGCGAGACAGCACAGGAGATGATGCTGCGAACGGATTCTTCGACGTGGGTCTCTGTAGTATTTGGGCAATATCGAAATAGAACATGTTAGAATCAGAGCTTTATAAAGGACCTTCCAGGTGATTTCCAATGTCAATCAACCAAACACACACCAGTAATCAGAAGTCGTTTTCCACCCCACGACTTCCTTTACAACAACATGATAAAAAGTTCTACCGTTGGCGTACGGTGAGCCCTTGCATTTCTTTCGCTAGCTGGCCCTCAATTGTGGCGCATATCCCTTGTGTATCTTCCAAGCCGTCTTTCATCTCATCATCACCATCATTATCAGATGGCGGGTGGATAACAATCGTGGGAATATCCATATCCACATCCGCCTTCGTCAACTCGCCTTTGGCGTCGATATCCATCGGCTCGGGCATACATTCTTGAGTGCCTCTCTTCTGGCTGTTCACTTGCTTATGGCTTCCTAGATCGCCTGTCAATCCTGGCGAAACCAACGTGCCAATTCGATTCTGGAACAACGACTTTATGAGCGAAGGGTTCCTTGTATTCCATCTATTGCTTGGGCTTCTGGCGCGCATCATAAACTGAGCCTCGCGGACAGGAAGAGCTTGGAAGCGGAATGGGGCGCAAAAAAGGACGAGAAAAAGGAAAGAAACGAAGATGGGACAAAACTATGACTTATAGCGCATATACAGTACCCTCGGGATCACTCTCACGTCCATGTCTATCATCGTCCGCAACAGATCGCGCAATAGGCGAACACAGAGCCTCTGCCTGAATGAGTCGATTTCAGTTTGCTTCTAACACTGGTATACGGCCACGGCCAACTTCAGACCCCGTCCCGTTTTCTACGCAAAGTCTTTGGTGGCCCGCACAGTCACATCAGGGGTAACCGCGTTATGATAGCCTGTGTACCATCCTATTACGTTTCTAGGCGAGTAGGGAGGGCTGCTGGCTAATTCTTTGTTACAACTGATAGTCCAATATATTTCTCAAGACAAAAGTGATGGTAGTAGATTACATCGGACAACCCATAGACCCGAGCCCGGGCTACATATCTTTCTATCTTGTGCGCGTGGCAGATAAGTAAGCTCTTGCAAGCTAGGCTGAAATGGTCGTTTGCATGAGATACCACTGCTGTCCCAACTTTCGTTCGAGATTATCAGATGTCAAGGGTAATCCTTCCTTCTTGAGGGCATTCGCAACGCGAATGAGCCAGTGATCTCCCTCCTTGCTCTGCTGAATGAGTGGCAATGCGGTAAAGGCAATTTCCAGTACCGTGGGCCGGAGGTGTAGTGTCAAGGATGTATCGTAAGGATCCCTAATCATATAATCCCATTTGTCTCGTAGATGATGAAGGACGAATTCGGGCAATGGTGCGTTCTTCTCGATAAGAAGCCCAGCCAAAATGTTATCTCCACGCAAATGTATTCCGAGACCAAAGACCAGCTTCAAGGTCCTTGAAATGACGATATCTGGCCCTTCGTATTCACCCTCGTCGTATTCACCCTCGTCGGATTCGCCCTCGTCGGATTCGCCCTCGTCGGATTCACCCTCGTCGTCTATCTCTTTTGAAGACCGAGATTGAAGCCAAATTGTCAGTCTCTCCGCGAGCCTCTCTCGGGGACCACCTTCGCTCAACGATGGTAGCGGGCCAATGTGCACCCACTCTGCTTTGCGACACTCATGGGTTAGGGCTGCATCAAGAAGTAGGAGGAAAATGTCATGTCTTTGCCAATACCAGGCAAGATCAAATGGATTTCTGGAGTCCTCCGTGGCAGATTCACAGTTCGGAAACACTTCGAACCGACTGATTTCGGCCCCCTGCTGCAAGAGGTACTCAACCATATCAGCATGACCACCCTTCACTGCGAGCATGATGGGATAGGCGTTTGTAAGAAACGGTTCATTGACATCAAGACCCTTCTCCATTGCTTTCTGTGCCACCTTCTTAAGACCATAGTAGGAGGCAGCACACAGAGCATTGCTTCCATCCTTGAAGTAAAGTTCAGCACCTAAATCCATGAGCAACAGGGCTGTAGATTCATGCCTGAATTTCAGAGATGCCTCAAGCGCGGTCTTCCCAAAGCATGGCTGGTTGATGCTGATGTTTGGACTTTGCAGTAATTCCTTGATTGTTTCGTTGTCGCCGTTGCTAGCAGCTTCAAAGAGGGGTGTCAATTCCAAAATCTTGACTCTGGTCAGTATTCACTCTCTTCAACATTTTGGTCGTCTTACGATAGTATTGGCTTCGGCTCCACTGGACAGGGGATCATCATGGAGCGCCTTCACACGCTTTCCCGAATGCCCTTGGTCGTAGCCAGGTGGCAAAATGTAATTGGTCTTCCTCTTCTTCTCTTTGCCTCTGGTCATAATCTCGTTTCGCCACGAAGGTTTCATGAGTAATAGTCAGAGTTGTGTCGAAATCGAGATTGCTCGGCTCAAGGGCTGGTAACTGAATACTGTGTAGGGAGACGGAGTGTGATTTGAAAAGACAGGCTGAGCAGAAAGAAAAAAGTCAGGAAGAGAAAAACAATGGCGTAGGCTGGTAAGCTTCAACGCGTATAAATAGGGGGGGCAACACGTGACAATCGGGAGTACTTACTATCAAGTCATCAGTGGCCTCAGGTGCAGGGCAGCCTTATCGTCGAGACGGCTGACCTTCTAGCATAACTTGGAGGCCGACGGTCCAGTTGTCTGCCAATGTCAGCTGAAGTTTTGGGCTCGAGGGGAAAGGTATCGGGAGGCCTCGAAATTGCTGCTTAGATGAGCTGCAAGGACATTTCTCATGGCCACAATCAGTAAATCTTTATGCTGTGACTTATAAGACCGCTTTTATAGGCTTTCTGTAGAAAGCCGGAAGGCCACTGATACAGGGTCGCTTGGCATGTTTGCTGGAATATGTGATCACCAAGTGGCTGTCTCTTGCTTCTTGGGCCATTCGAGACGTCTGCTGCAGAGCTCAGCTCGGCCTGCTCCAACTTCTAGTTACCTGCAGATTAAGACGTGCATCGCCCGCTGACCATCTACAATGCCACCCGATCTCTTATTATGGACGTTTTTGTCATGTTCAGTGCCAACATGTGAGTGTTTTGTCCCTTCATCAAGTGGTAGGGAGAAACCGTCCCGATAGGGTCGTTGCGTCCCAGATCGTGAATAAAGTGGTCGGTCGTCCCAGTGCAAATCGCCATTCGTTCAAGACTTCCTCCTTGGCCAGCTATCCATCCATCCCGGCAACACTTTCCGGATGTCGTCTCCCGGGGTCAGTCGCGAATGCATCAAAGGAGAGAAACAGGAGACTGTCGATTGCTCACAGCAAACGTCAGAAGATGAATGTGCGTATGCAGATAAACCAATAGAAGCACGCCTATCGAGGTTTCCAAGATTCGGCCAACTCCCAACCGAAGCTCGCTTGATGATCTGGATGTCAGCATTCGATGATGTAGATCCAGCCGTAGCCGTCTGCTCCTTTCCCCGCAGTCTACGCAGAATCGCGGTCGGCCGATCCCATTCCGCTACGGGGTGTCGATCGCCGCCGATCGCGCAAGTTTGTGCTGAAGCGAGAGCGGAATGGTTCCGCTCAACACGTGCTTGCCGCAGACCGCGCAAGCCCCAAGAACACGTCTTCATGCGCCGAACCATCTTTCTCGTGGCTCCCTCGCCGATCTTGAATGCTCGACTGCCGGGCATCAGACGGTCGATCGAGCACATCGCCATCGATATCGCTGAAAGCCCCGACGTCTTTAAGATCTTTGAGGCTCTCGCCCACTTCCCCCGTCTTCGCACCATCATCATCATCATACCGTCGGATGCTGTGGAGGAAGACAAGGTCCCGCTGTGGCAGCAGAGAATAAGGCAGGATGAGGACGTGCTGAGACGGATAAGCGCCCTGGTGGACGCGCCTTCATGCGATGGTGAATGGCACCAGAACACATACATGGGCTGGCTTCTGTGCAATTATCTAGACGGGCCTCAGGTGAGGCACTACTACAGCAGGACAGGTGGGCCAAAGATAAAGCTGTTTATTGATCGCATGACCTCATCCGAGAGTGAGGGACCAAGCACGGAGCAACCTTGGGCACTGTACTTTTACTAGGCTACCCTATTGTGCAGGTAGTAATTTTTTATTTTTTTTATTTTCAATCACTTACGCTACGTGACGTCTTGCTTGTATACTTTACTATAGATAACTTGTTACATTATTAGGTTTCACTTATCATCCTTTCGCTTGCTTTCTTTTTTTTTTGTCTTTTTCCCATAATTTTATGTTCTATCAGGCTTACAAAATGTTTTGGAGTTCTGTTGGAGCCGACCATTATTGTGGGGCTCACCAGTCAAATTTTAAATTACTGCCATTCAATCATCGACACAACTTGGGGGCACCAACATAGCATTACTCTGGATGAATGGCATGAGTTGCTGCCTTCATCCTGTCCAATCTATTCCAACCTAATACTCGCCGTCTTTATCGCTGTTTCTCCCATCGCATTTCTCACTGTCGTCTACTCACACTGCAGCCGATGGCCATCTTACTGTACCAATTCCCTCGGGACCTCAAAAGGCAGGCATCATAAGCGGTGTGGCAATCTGATGGTGACTTCCTATTGACCAGTTGACGTCCCCAGGCCTGTCCCATCTCATCTCTTGATGAACACTCATATCACGAAATGTCTCTGTGAGGATGGTGATGAGCTGCTGATTCCAGGTGAACCGTCTGGGACGCTGTTCTTGATCTTCAATCTCGATGGCTGAACCATCTGACGGTTCAATCCCGACCTGGATGTTGGGCTGCCGCGATGTAGGAGATGCTCCGTTGTCAGCAGGTCGGCTGCTTCTGGGTCTTGGCGGTGCTCTAGGTGAGCCATGTTCAACATTCGTCGGCGCGGTACCGGGGAACGACGGCGACTCCTCGGCGGCACGGACATCGGGAACACGAGGTTCGTGATTATCCTGCTGGACTAGAGCCTCCGTCAGATTACAAGAAGGTGACACTCCAGGATGTGTGACAGAAACACCGGTCCTATGAGGTGATGCCTCGAAGTAATCGAGCTGATCCATACCATCCAAGTTCAGGTCGAGACTCAGGTCAAAGTTGTCCATGTCAAAATTGCCCATGTCAAAGTCCATCATGTCAGGAAAGGCAGCCATGCCAGGGACATCCGCCGCATTCGAATTCGTCCAGGTGTCGCCGACCATCATCGTTGTGAAGTCGCCGACAGGTAGCGCCTCGTTGCTGGTCTGCGGAAAGAAGACTGTGCCGTCTATTCCGTCGTCCACCTCGCTATTCGCCTCGCCATCCATGAGGGCAAACGGCGCGACTGGCCTTTCACAGGGTTCGCCGTCAGCATTCTGCTCAATGATGAATGTCGGAGATGCTGGGGTGTATGGAGGAGCCCGGGACTGGTTGCGGCTGCGGTTCACTGAAGCATCTCGGAGTTCAGGTCCATCGGTGACGTGCTGTTGACGGCGTTGACGATGACGACGGGAATGAGCATTTCCATTGCGGTTACGATTATTACGTTTATCGTTAACATGGAAACCAGCTCCACCGATGTTTACGTCGTTATTGTTGTCTCCGTCATCGTTGTCTCCGTCATCGTTGTCTTCGTTATCGTTGCAATTGCCATCGTTGTCGTCATCGTCATCAATATCATCAATATCATAGCAGCCGCCGCCGCCGCCGTCGTCGTCACCGTCACCATCGCCATCGTCGTTATCATCGTAGGTGTCAAGTGCATGGCCGACTTGCCTATCTCTACGGATACTGTCTTGCGTCCTCTGTCGTCTGGTATTTTCTCGTATTGGAGTGTCTGGCACATCCCACATGCCGGCCTCGCTACCGTACGCTTCCACCTCATCGTCTGCAACGGTAATCTGCGAGTGGATAGGTGAAGCAGCAGCTACCGTACGGCTGTTGGCAGATCCCGCCCTGCTTCGGAGACTGAGTGCACGAGGCGTTGGTAAAGGCACCGGCCTCCTGGTGTCACGAGGCTTTGTCACTCTGTACGGCTTTTCCTTCACTGGTCTGTTCTGGGCCGGCTTGTCCTTACACAGCTGCTTTCGCTGTCTTGCCGGCTGTAGGACGAGCTTGCCGTCGGATACCATCTGTCGTCTTAGGACATCTTCTGCCTAAAGCAACCATCATTCGTCAGCATTGTTCTAAATCTCGGGTGCCTGGGTAAAGTCGCAAGTCGGAGCCTGAATCTAGCCTCCATTCACCCATCTCCCGGCCAACGTACTATCTCTTGTAGGTTCTTTGGTAACTTTTGGCCCGGCGGAACGTAACCGGATCCATCCCAGAAGTCGTGTATCTGGTTGTAGAAGATGTGCAAGGATATAGTGCGACAATCTCGGCCAAAGTCATAGTTGCGCTTCATTGCCGTATTGCCTCTCTTCCGTGTCGTCGCACCAACCCATGCGCGGTCGTCTGGGCGGGCCACCTTTTCTCGAGTCTTGGTGGGCGCCATGGTCAAAATCGTAGTGTCCGCGTGCACGTCTTTTCGGTCGGTGACGGGACGGATGCGTGTCGCCGTATCGTAACCCACCGATTGTCTCTCGGACAGCTTGGGGTAGAAAAAAGCGACATCGAACAGGCCGGCTTGCTTTTCAACATGATGCCGCATTCGATTGACCAGGTCGCCTGCGTCCCATACTGGACTCGTAGCCATCCATCCATACTGCCGGGAGCGACCAACATTCTCTCTTCCACCAGGCACATTGGCCTTCCTTCCCAGTCAGTCCATTTTCGCCCTCGTCTTTCACAGCGCCGTTACCGGCTTGCCGGAAGTCAACAAGCGACAGATTTGTCCTCCAACTCGTCGATGGGCAGTGACGACGACCGAATTCTTCATCTCCCTCCACCCCGTACCCAGTCGTATCCTGCAACATCCATGGCCAATTTCCAACTTTCACTTGCGGTACCAGATTGTCGGGACGAAAAAACGGACAGAAGAGGTCGAAAGTCGGGACTGTTGCCAAGTTAAAACAGATGATTACAACAGGACCAGGATCGGAAATGCATGCTGCTCTACAACTGTTGCTCTAGGACCAACAAATCGTCGCAGTACCTTTCCGCTTTCTCTACAGTACACCTTAGCTTATTTGCTTAGACTATTCCGTCATTTACCATAACCCACTCAGCATTAGTGATGTTACAGAAAGACCCAGGCTTGACCAGGTCTGGCCTAGCTATCGAACTCAATCCACTGATTTTCGGCCAAAATCCGCTTTGGCTCGCTCTCATTACTCAATGTGAGATAGGCGCTTTGCCAGCATCCCTTACTATCCGTCCTCTGACCATCACATCGTTTCTTTCTGCTCCAGGTGCAAACCCCAGGCTCAATCTCCCGCCTTGACTCATGAACAGACCCACCACAGTCGCGACGGAATCTCGATGAAAGCATACTCGAAGAGTAGCAGTAGACACGATCCAATTTTGGACAGTGGATAATAAAACATATCGCTGAAGAAAATAGTCAATCAAGCTGCCCGCCTGTCACCTTTACTGTCGGGTGCTATCTAAAACGCCATGCTACTTTTACACAAAAAAGGAGCAGGAGAAAGAAAAAAAAGAAGAATAAAAAAAGGAAAAGAAAAATGACAGGAAAAGGAAATGGTTGAGGTGAGGAGCGGACCCTTGGGTCTCCAGAGACTGGGAGAACGATAACCAAACGACTTCGTGATGTTCCGCACAGATGAACAGGAAAAAGACTCATTTACCCTGACACTGATCACCTTCCTTATTTGTCTAATGGGTTTGTATCCCTGGATCGGTAGACTATCTACCCCATGTAATAGTTCTTGCTTTGACGGGTGCCCCAGCATATCGGCATATCATGTGAACAAACAGCAGGGTTAAGCTAGAAACACTGGCTCAGCTCAGGAAGGGCAAAAAGGAGAAGAAAAGGAAGAAGCAAAAAACACGTCTAGAAAGTCAATCTGCAAGCTGTTGGCCAACGCGAGGTGAAGTGAGACCTGCCTAGAAACTCCGAATTCATATCTAGAGTCGTAACCTGTTGGTCGGTTTCCTTTGTTGTGCAGACCAACATGGGAACTTTGGTGCTTCTGGCCTGGCTCATAAGAATTGGCGTTGCTATTTGCGACGGGCCAGGGGTGGCACGGGGATGTTTGATATCAGATTGAGCGCACAGATCCAAATCTAAAAGAAATGCCTCATACAGGCGAGAGGCGGGCCCGTCTACCCTGTCATCCGTGCATTTCAGTCATCGCAGGTATCTCCTGCCAAATCCTCAAAATATGCAATGGCCATTGTTTCAGATGCTCGACGCCTGCAAAAAGACAGGGCGGATCAGAAAGAAAAGGCCATGTCACGGCTTTTCTTGGAGAGGCCCAGCTTATGTCAATACAATGAGGCAATTTTCCCCCCATGGGTCAAACCTCAATCGCTTGATCCCACGCGGAACAAGGGGCTGTCCCTTGTCTTCTCCATCATGGAACAACGGATGGATTCCCCGGTATGGGTCTCGCTTCCCTTGTCCGCCATTAACGATCTGTTGGTCGCTGTGCGGAGTACTCTTAAAACCGGATAAGATTGACAAGGAAGAGTAGGATAAGTGGGGGGAAAGCAGTGCAGTGAAAAGAGCAAGAAAGAAAGACGGAGAAAAAAGGTCGGCGGATCGTGCTAAAAATGGATGACGTCCGAAAATGGCATCAGCTTGCTAGTCAGGGCCATGACAAGCCTAAATTGACGGTTATTTGACGCTTATGTAAGAACGGACAGAAGACGCAGGCGAGGACGAGGACGCAAAAGAGACGGCAGCTCCATGTCGCGCGGCCAATATCAGACGACTGCAACACGATGTGTATAGGGTAGTCCTCCGCTGCTGGATATTACACAACAGTAGAGTCAAATCCGACATGTCTGGTCTCGGGGGGCAACTTTTGTCCATTCTCGGCTGGTCAACTATCGGACCTGAGATTGGGCCGTGTGGCAGAGCGAGAATTGTGACGACCAGCAACCTCTGCACAGCTGTTGGTTGTTGGATCACTGGAAGCCCCTGTTAGAGTAGCCTGTAGTGAGTGCCTGGGAATGATCCAAACTGTCGGGAACGACGATTGCGTACATAAACTCGTGGGAAAACGAAAGAATTTGGCTTTTTCCTCTTTTCCCTCCCATTCTCATCGGTGTTTCTATGGACAGCTGCAGAGTGGTAGCAACCAATTTTTTTTTGTAGGGTCCAACACTCATCCCCCGTCTTTCCTCACATGGTCTCGGTTCCACTCGGCTTTCCCAAATTGTTCCCATCATGGACGCTTCCCAAGGCCAACATCGCAGCCACAGACAGGCTGCTCCGCCCCCCGCCCCTGCTCCCCAATATCCTCTCCAACACCCACATCCGTACCCCGTCTACCAGCCACCACTAAATCCTCAACCAAATCCTTCCAAAAAGCATAGATCGCGGGGCCGAAAGCACCATGGTGGGCCATCCAACCAGCGACCTCTAAAGAAGAGGCCAAACCCTGAAACACAGAGGCCCCCAGTCCCCTATGGATATGGACAGCCGATATACCATCCACCGCTGCCAGATGCTGTCGCTGAAACCTACGGTGGCTCGTCTTCCACAGATGAAGTGTTCGTCATAGTCTTTCTCTTTCTTCCCCCTCCTCTCCCTTGCCGCCTTGTCCCCTCCCTCTCTGTGCCGATATCTCAACATCAAACATCAATCACGATGATAGACTGACCATCAGCAAAGGAGTGGCGATGAACCATACGACAGCTATCTAATCAACAATGAACGGGGAAATGGTGGAGATGATAGCCATGAGCAATGGCAGCAGGTCTTGGAGAAGTTGGATAACCTGAATGCACAGTAAGCTGCCTCGTCATACCCTGACGTCTACCTATCCGACCACAGCGAATGGCAACCAGCTGATGAAGGTTTTTTATTCGGGAAAAACAGACATGCGAATATAACGAGAAGGTCAGCCAGCCATATACCCCTCTCTCTCTCTCTCTCTCTTTCAGCCCTTCCCATGATACTTGTTGACGAATGATGGATGTACTAACTACATGAAAATAGGCTCGGAGGTCTCGAGAAAAAGTACACTATCCTGCCCCCAGCAGCTGAGCCTTGTTTCCCAACCCTTTGAATCACCGCTGACCCAATTGAACACTCATCAGGATGACGGACATTGAGAAGAAGTAAGTACGATGCGCTTAAGCATGAATCGTCCTCCCCTCAAGCTATTATTTAGTGACCGCTCTCTATTCACACGAAAGATAGGCTGAACCATCTCCCTTATTTGTTTTACCAGGTCTTTAAATCGAAGCTCGACCAAGGTGCTCAACCTGCACAGGAGTCACAAGGCCCCATGCTGTCTATGGGGGTGCTAGAACCAGTGCCAAATTCGACAGTGTCACCTGCTCAGTTGGACAATAACAACGACAACAACAACAACGGATACTATATGGCCTAGAGATTACGGCGAGGGTGGTACGTGGACTACGGACAAACTGGAGAAAGGAGGTCAGGCCGCTTCCGCTTCTCTTTCGCCGATGAGTCATTGCTTCTACCGTCGGATTTCCGCGAGAGACAGTCAGAACCTGGTTGAGCATAAATATCACGGCGGAATCAAATGGCTCTGGTGGAAATAAAAACGTCGCCAAGGGGAAAGTCTACCGGTTATTGTACAGTAGTCGTCTGAGAAGGCCCGGCTCGAGCAGCGGAGCACCTTGGGTCACATCCTCGGGGGGAGGATGAAACAGTAATTAAGCTTCTTGTGAGGCTATCCATGTCTCCGATTCCTTCTATGGAAGAGCCCGTGCGTGATTAGATTGCCTGAATGATGCGACGTCTGTGAGAAAGAAGCTGATGTCATACAGCCGTACCGTGTCAATAGATGCTAGAGCTATTGCGAGACGTCGGCACTGGTAGCACCGGGAGAAACATCCGGTAATTTCCTGCGCTTGCGCGAGGGTATGTGGAAGGCAAGGAGGACTGGCGAAAGACTGTTAGACTGTTCGACTGTTGGCTATCGAAATCACATACTGAGGTGGATTGCGAACGTGCGACCGAGTGGATAAAACGCGCCGCATGTCGCTGAGAAATAGGGTGGCTGGGCAGAGCTTTCGTCCTGGCCGTAGAAAATCCTGCTGGCTACCGTGCTGGACATCCGTCATGCTCATGCGAAATGGTGAGTCGATGAGAGGAAATTGAGGATTTAACGGAAAGTGTCGTTCCGAGGCCAAATCGGAGAATTCATTTTGATTTCCCAAATGACAGGCTTTCGTACTCATTGGAGTGATGAGAGCGGTCAATTAAAAGACCAATTCGTTCGGTGATCATGACATGATTAGCCGTTTGACAAGTCCCGAGACCGTCTTAAAGCAGGATAACCGTTTACCAGACTGGTCGCTTGACGAGTTTACCGTTTTGATGTTTAGCGGTCTTGCCGTTTCAGGGGAGCACCGTTTTAGCGACGAACCGATTGCCAGTCGCCCAGCTGGTGATACGACATCACTAGCCGTTTTAGACTTATCTGACCGTTTTGGGGATCGCTGTCTGACCGTTTGATCCTTTTACGCCTAATCCTGACAGTATGGCGATTCGACTGGTCAATTGCTCCAGGCTCGCGTTTTTTATCGCAAACCGTTTCATGGTTGGCTCCTTGACCGTTTCCCAGACAAAATGGTCTGCCTGTCTGACTTTTGGTCGCCTCGCGCGGTCGCCGTTTTATCATTGTAATGTCCGACCTTTTTATCTTTGACGATTCAACCGTTTGACTGCTCAATCTCCCTGCGACCGTCCTTGTCCATTCAAATGTCATCTAGCGTTACATTTCTGCCACGATGTCCTGCATTTGGTGGCCCGAAACTTAAAATGATGCGTCAGCATGTCAGTCTCCCTCACTAGCACAAGTCGTGCGACCGCAGGCAGTCTGCTTGTTTGTAATGTTGTAGGCTTGGGGGCCGAGCATCAGTAGCTACCCTATATAGAGACTCCATCATACCTTTTCAATGGGCTGCCGTGGCCGGTAGACGCCACTCAATTCTGAGTCACAAAAGTCAGCCTGTTAGCCAGCTCAGTTATAATGCAGTCAAATGCCATTACAAACGGGGCGCGGGGGAGGGCTAAAATGCTGCTTTTACTGATTTGAGACTTTCTGAGATTCTACCATGAATGGATCGAACCTGGGCTAAACCTCAGGCAACCACCCACGCGCGTTGTGGAGCCCCGCACTGCGAATGCTTCCAGTACCAAGGTCTGGTCTCCAGAATCCATCCTCGTGGCAGCATCAATACCATGCTCCATTGATAACGCATCGGAAATACACGATCTACAGGAGCAACTATAGGAAGCTCGGCGAAATGCGGAGCAGTCGCGAAAGCTCGTCGAGAGCGTGCGGCAACACGCAAAGCATCAGAGGCACAAACGCGACCGACGACGCTTAACGAAAACATCGAAGCTTGTCACACCCTCCTCTCCTCCCGCTTCACCGTCGAAACAGATACAAAGCTAACTGCAAAAAGCCCCATCAAAAACCCGAGTGATAACCGGTGCCCTAAAAGCCTCAAGCCATGGCACGGCTTCCAAGATCAACAGAAGCTCGCCCTCGTTACGCTCTACGAATCGTTTCCTGCGGAACATCGCGTCTTCGAGAACGAAAACTTCCTGGCCATCCTGGGGAACCAGGTCGCTCGACGAGGGATTGCGGGCGAAAAGTCGCCCGAATCTTACTTGCATGATAGCGTATGGGTTCTTGTGAAAGCCATCATACCAGAGCTCAAACAGGGGGAAGAGGCCAGGCGGGCGTTCCAGATTGGAGATGGTGTCATCTTGAGAACTACCCGCATGCTCTCGGCGACATTGGCAAAGAAGCCGTCGAAAGGAGACACGGTCAGCATCACCGCGGACGCTGGACCTCCGCCGAGTTCTCAGCCAGCTGCCGCCGGATCAAATCTGCGTCTCGATCCGACGACCGCCTGTCTTCCCTGTATGTTCCCGAGTACAAGCCGCCGCATAAGTTGACCGCACGGTATCTGCGTTCTGGCCTGCGCGTAACGGATATACACAAGAAAGTGGTGAACCGAGGGACGATTCCAACATCTGCAGACTCTGACGCGATTTTCCAGTACCACGAGGAGAAGTTGACGGCATCCGCCATCACGTGGACATATCATTACATGATCGGCATCATCGGACTACTCGCATGGGCAAGAGCCTACCACCTTCAAGGATGTCAATCGGTCGCCGGTGTTGCCACTCGGAAGGACACTTCTGGTCACCAAGAGCGAGCTCGGCGAGAGACCACCGAATAACTTCGATAGGCGGAAACCATTGCGATCTGACGATGAGTCGGCGCGCAGGCCACCAGACACGCCAACGCCAGCCGAAGGAAATACAGGACAAGCAGCGAGACGGAGCCAGCGACTAGCGCTACGAGAGGGCGGAGGGGGCGGCGACCAGGGACGGCAGTACTGTACGCATAAATGTCTTTTCGGGATGGTCGACGGTAGTTTTCTCGACCCAGATTGTCCGAACGTGGCACCTCACCACCAGAGCTGCGATCTCGGCGAGAGACCCGCCGATGAACGCCATCCTGTGACTTATGAGGACTGGCTTCGCCTACTGCGGGATCAGCTCGAACAGTCTATCGACGAGGGAATGAGCCGATTGTGGAAGAGCGGTACATGAGGTGTACTGTTCCAAGTGACGCTGCTTGCGCATGGCTACACCTTTGTCGCCAAGGGTACGGTGAAGGCTTTCGTCGAGTATCTCGAGAACGAGGCTGCTGTCTACGAGCGTCTCCGGCCAATCCAAGAGGTTTATGTACCTGTCTTCCTGGGCGCTATTGATCTTGGATCAATAGACAAGACATACCACTATGACCACAGGGTGTACGTGAAGCACACGACATTTTTGTCCTGGGGAGGCCACAGCATCAACCAAGCCCAGAAAGATGGTGTCACGGACAGGCCGCTCGTAGGTGAAGTCATTCGATCCTTGGGCGTTATGCATCAATGGGGCGTGATCCACAATGGTGTGCAACCTGCAAACATGCCATTCGATCCTGAGACGGACGGGGTTACGACGATCGACTTGGAACGAGCCTCACACCAGTCGAGCTGCTTGGGCCTCCGTTGGCGCAGCTAGCGCCGAACAGTCAAGCATCAAAGTTCGAGGCAATGAGCGCCGAGAAGGCAAGGTGCTATCACAACCAGAAGAGGCACTTGGGAGATGGGTTTTCAGGGGAAATTGAATCGGCACGGGCATGTTTTACATAAATACTCGACCGGCTACATGGGTTATATGAGTGCCTCTGCGGCAACTCTACGTCAATCAATCTTTGCATGCCTGTTCCTGTACGCTGCTGATATTTGCTGTCTCCACCTTTGAAAGGATTCCAATAGACAATTTTCAACAGAACCTCAAGACCTGCAATTTTGACAATCGACTTTTCGCTATCTGATTTGTAAGGTCGATCAAGGCAACGCTCAAGAGACTCAACATGATGCTCGCGATTGGGTATCACGCACGACACCTCGGTGCTGAGTAGATAAAGTGGTCTCCATGTACTGATTTTAGGTGGCTGACAGAACAACACAGACAGACAAACAAAGAGCAGGAATAGCCTCAGACCTGTATGGGGCATCAATTATGTAAAACTATGACTTGCTTCGTGCATTGAACCCGTCGACCATCATCCGATTTGAGGCTCGGAGGTTCCGGTCATTGTTCGACAGGCAGACCGCTTTACCCCGTCAGCCTGCTGTCAGTTGAACTTTCGCAATACGGGCCTCGACACGACTATATTCCAGAGCGACCGGGTGGAACGATAACTAGACTTGGTCTATCAAGACATGATGGACGAGCTGGCTAGGGAAAGGTATTCGCGTGCCATGATTACCGGAAAGATTGAAGAGCAGCTTCAAGGACAAAGTCGTCTATGAGGCTTCTTAGCTTCTCTAGGTCACCCGATAGGCTCCTACAAACAACAACATGCGCCCTCTCTTGACTGACCTTGCCCTAGTTCACTCAGCTGGGTTTTGGACGGCATAGTACCTTGGATCGCATCCCTGGAAGGGTGGATTGACACAACAATTAAGCTTTCAGGACGACTACCCACGTCTCAGAACGGCCATCTACGCAAGAAGCTCATACGTGATCAGATTGTCTCAACTATGTACCTTCTGTGAGAACGAGGCCGACGTCATTCAGCCGTACTGTGTCAATAGATACAAATTGTTCAACTCAGCCTGGTTGTCGACTACCATATGATACTCGTTGGTATCCGACCCGCCTTGGCCGGTCTCAGAGGAGTCCCTTGTCTCTTGGGAAGCCTCATAGGTGGCTGGCTGGATGTCAAGACTCAGACTTGGCGGCGTGCTCAATGGAGAACTACACATTTTAGGGCGGAACTCTGATGCGCTACTTTCTATTGGGAGAGACACGGGTTGGAGCACCTCAGTAGCCTGCATACGAATGCTTTCGAGTAGCTTGATGTGCTGCTCCCCCAGCTTGATGAAACGCTGCTGCCAGTCGATGATGGCCTTTTGATGAGCAACGAAAGCCTCCAGCTCCTCATACTCTGCATGGAGCTGTTGGTTCTCTTGTACAAGCATCTGGTTTGTCTTATGTATGTCGTTAACGAGTTGCTCGACCGCCATCTCCGGTATAGGACCCATGCTAGGCGGAGAAGGTGGTGCACTGAGGAACGGCGTCGACTCCATTGTGGTTTAGTCGACCTTCCTGACAGCCAGGGGCTGTGGATATCTCGCTCTGGCCTTTGTCCGTCGCCACTTGCAGCGTCTTGCTAACGGGTATGAAAAGCGACTGTGTTATTGACGACAGAGTCTGGCGGAAGCGTACTCATATATGTATTCTTGCCGCCAAACCTCATGTACTATATATATCCACAGTAGAATCATCTTAGTGGACCTAACATTGAACGAGCACATTCAGTACGATATTGTGCTTTGCGGCAACCAATTATTGGTTCAAAAAAGGCCTGGGCAAGTAAGGGTCCGCGGCCGCTACCTGCTTTTCGGAATTGGCCAAAAATCAGTCCCAGGAGAAAGACATAGCGGAAAAGCCATTCAGCGGAAGCGTGCTACTTCATGGAATCCCTTGACTTCAGGATCTGTACCCTACAGCTGTTGACCGTAGCTGAAAAGAATCTTATGAAGCCCTTTCCGGCTTTCCTATGAAGTTCCAACCTCCTGTTACGCTGCACGACTTGATCCGGTCAAACGCACCAGAATACTCTCCCCCGGTATGTCGTTCTGAAGTGCCCATCTGCCATGTAAAGCGTGCGAACGCAATGAGCCTACAGATGCCGACGATGGCCTCAGCAGGATGAAACAGTGGCCGTCGGCAATCACAGTTGACTTATGTTTTTATCGACGGAACGATAGGCCAGTCAGTAATTACGTATACTCACCAATAGCTGAACTACATACTCAAAATCGGCCCATATTCCCTCATATGTCGTCTCAGTTGTTACAAAGATTAATGCCTCGTAATTTTAGCTGTTGCTGAAGTGTACGTTGGCGTTTGTGTTTCTCCAACTTGTACTCTCGGAGAACAGATGAAAGCTCATCTGCTTGACATTTTATCATGGGCATGAGCCGGATAGATGCCTCTCTGATCATTTCGTTGTAGTAGAGCTGCTGGCACTGAAGCATCCTGATGCGTCTCTTGAGATTGGTGATCGAGTACGATGCAAAGCGATTTGGGCCACTTTGAAGGCGTGCTGCTGATGTGTTGAGAGGTTGTACGGTGCCAAAAGCCGTTAGATGCTCCATATTATGACCGTAAAAGCCGCCATCTACGAGGGAAACCCCACGATCCATCCTTTTGCTTCTTAAATTTCTGTTTCTGTCATAGTGATATTCCTCGCCACCTGAACATCTGGCGGTAACTTCATCGTCATCATGAGCACGATTTCCTCCTCCTCCTCCTTCTTCTTCTTCAGTATCACTCCCTATTTTCAACTGACGGTGGATTGAATGGAGAGAGACGTTCTCGTGAGCCAATTCTTCATCCCCCTGAAGAATATCGTTTATCTTCTCTTGCCACAGAGATTGAATCTGCTTGAGCACGGCATTTGATGTACCAAGGGACTGTAGGTTGAGCCCCCCTCGACATACCCTGGGTAGAGATTGCGGCAGCACTCGGAATACAATCTTTCTATTAGTGATGATCAATAACCGCATTATTGCATTCTCTACAGTGAGTTCAGTCTCCAAAGCGTCAGACTTTGACTGTGAATGTATGCTAGGAGGTTGGGGTAGTGGTCGACTGTTATGCATCGATGTGTGAGAGGATTTCAGCCCCTGCGCCTCCTGTTCTCGTTCTATCGCGGGATAACTCTGTACTGTATGCTCGCCCTTCATCGAGTGCATATCCCTCGGAGTGTGTAGATACTCTGGGGTCAACGGATGGCTCGGAATCCCTGTGCTTAGTGAGGAAGAGGTATGGATACTTTTAATAGAGGAATAGAGTGCCTTTACCTGAACTTGTAGCAGAACGAAGAGTTCTTCCAACACGTTGTTGGCTAGGGTTTCAAAGTAAGTATTCTCGAATTGAAGCATCCCATTCTCATGATTTAGGTCTACGATTCGGTGCTGTGCAGCAGACAGGGCCTTTCTGCTCAGCTGCAGATCAATTTGCATACGCGATATGCGGGAAAGTCGTTCATATCGTCGAATTTCTCTATCTATACCGACACATGATTTACAAGCCTTTCTTACTAGCGACAATGCATCAGTCTCACAAGTAGATTCAGGATTCATTCTGGGCACAGGCAGGTAGAGGTTTGCTAGGAGGTTTCTAGTAACCCGAAAGAAGCGACTTGCTATGCTTGCTACCAAGTGAGGTGTACGTGGTGGGGAAATGATAATTTGTGGCTGGGTGTTAAACTATATGGCTTTGAGCGGTGGCTAGAAAAGGCCGCCGGCAGCGTTTACACCAGCCAACAGACTAACACCAGTACAAGTCGCATTCGGCCGTCCACTGCACAGAAATGCGGCGAAGAGACTTTCCGGCGTAGTCACTCATGCCCATACTGCCTGGCCTTAGGGATGGTATATGTATAGCTCCATTACGATTGGATGATCTGGGATGAAGCCAGTACAGTATCTTTTGTAATACATCTCAAGGGAAAAAGGAGGAAATCTTCTTGCTCGAAGAGGCGTAGCATCAACTGAAAATGGATGTGACGTATGCATCATGGGTCTGTCCTCTTTTGGCTGGTTGCCGACTAAGAGCATCAACTAGAGATGCGACTGGGTAAAATGTTTCTTGCGTGGAACAACGACTGGTACCAGGAATACATATATATGCGCTACTTTCATGCCACAATCGCACTCGCCACGGATATATAATTGCTCGCTTGGTGCTTTATAGCCGTCTCTCTCGGCTATGACAATAACAATGCGCCGCAACCGCCACGAGAAGGAGAGTCTTTTCGACTTGATGAGTCAAACAACTCAAGCCTCAGGTGCGATTGACCGGTCAAAGATGAGGCAAGTCGCTAATCATTCTTTCTCAAGAGAGCGACGAAACAAGCTATGATGAGGATGACAGCCCGGGAAGCCTCGTTGACTTTGTAGTGCCCGATTCAGCCGTAGAAACCGGATCGTCCACTCCACACACGCCGATTGCTCCGAGGTCTTCAATAAGAAGGCGATACAGTAGGATCAACCGATTGAGGAGAAGGCGGCCATCATTTCGTGATGGTATGCTGAGCTCATCGGACCTGAGCTTAACACCCTGTCCCAGTTCTCAAGAGGATAAGGACAGTTTGAGGCAACACATGCGGCAGAACACGACATTACCGGACAGGATCGAGGAGGCTATAAGAGCTCTCGATGCGTTGAGGAGTTGTCTCCGAGACATTTATTCAGAAGAATACTCATTGCATGGAAAGTAGTTAGTTATCCCTAAAGGCTGTATTTACTGTCCAATGCAGAGCAATCGAAGTGGTTTGATATCATGGAAATATGCCAAGCTCTATATATAGATATTTCTGTCGCATCAATCCTCAATCCAGCTCATGTTTGACATATGTCAATAATGACATGGCGTCCCTTTCCATCGTCAAGACCGACCTCAGCAGTTGTCTGCAACTATTCTGATTGTACCTTAGAGTAGCATGCCACTAAACTTTAGTGGTCTACGCTTATATTTACCGACATATTGGTGTACAAAGTATGCCGTTGTATCATTGTTGACTCTCCTTTTTAGCCGCCTGATTGCACCTACACGTTAAACTTAGTCCTCCAGCATATCCCGAAACCCGAAATGCGAAATCAACGAAACGAAAGCGAGTGTTTCAAGCAGCCAAGTCTCTGGCCAGAGGTAAAGTAAAATAAAAGCAACGCGCTCTAGATACTCTAAAACAAATCTCTGTTTTCGATTCTTCCCCCTTTTGGCAGCTATAGTCTCATCGAGCTTGCCGCATAATGTATGATACCACCACGCGGGCATCAGCACCATTGTTCTGAATATCGGAAAAAACCCGATAAACACTGGTGAGCATGTTGGCTCTGACTGCCTGACGCCGGAGACGATCTAGTTGTTCGGCAATCTCTCTTTCTTCTTTCTCGGCCTTTTCAACGCTCTTGCGAACTCCATCTAGGATTTTGTCCATACTTTCTTGAGTCTTGCTGTTGATATATTGGAACATGACATTGCTGATCGCCTGAACTGTGGCTTCCCTACTTATGCGAGGCCTCTTGGCTGAGGGTTCTCTGCTGTCATCAACGTCCTGCTCATCTCCTCTCATCCCCGGAAGCAAGACAATCGGGGAGTCCGCTGTCTCATCCGCTGCAATGAAGCCTAAAAGATTAGCATAGTTCTTCTCGGTGACTTTCTCGGTGATTTCCAATTCGGTCTTCAAATCAGACAATTTGTCTTTGGCGAGTTTGTGTTCTAGCTCCCAACGATTGATTTCATCAGTAGCCCGAGCGATTTCTTCCTCCGCATAAGGGAAGAGATTCGCAAAAGATGCCTTCTTGGGCCCTGCGGCGGCAGAGATCTTGTCGATCATGGCTCGAATAGGTGAATACTTCTGAATTAATCGAAGCGTCCCCCGAGTAGATTCGTTAAGATCAGGACGCGAGGTAGTGTCGATTGAAGTCGCGCGCTGCAGTAAAGCTCGCCTGACTTCCATCGGCTCTATGGGCTGCTTCATGTCCTCAGATGAGAGCAGGCGTCTCAATATCTCCAGAGCGAATATCCCGCAGCTTGTTTTGTCATTTTGTTGAGGTGCCTCCTGCTGCAGTCAGAGAAATTGAGCGAAATGGGGCTATAGCTGGAGTCCATACCTTGATAGTAAACTCAAGATCAGAACCATGATATTCGCCATTGATCCATTCGGTAAAAAAGGACTGGACTCTGGAGGCATGAGCCTTATCTTCGAGAGAGTCGTAGAAGTCCAAGCGAATGAACTCATCTTCAAACATCAACACACATAGTGTCCAATGGTCCTCGGAGGAGTGGTGCAGAGGCAAGTATAGCCTTTCCCCTTGTTCGGGGGGATGTTTTAATTTAGGTGGGATGTCTTTTGCATCGACTTTGAATTGTTGGCTATCCAAAAGTCGTGACTTGGTCTTCGGGTAAGAATGCGTCAACAACTCAGCCAGTTCCATCAAAACATCATCAGTCAGCATAACGTTCTCGCTCATCTGCGAAATGATCTTGTCGGCTCTCTTGACCAAAAGAGGGCTCACTTTTGGTTCTTTGTAAGGTGTCGAGTCGGATGTAAAGTCAATATGTTTACGGGGTATCTGTTTCTTGCATGATTCCCCGCGTGGGCTTGTGTCTGGTGATATTGATTTGAAGTTTCTAGCTTCATCGTCCAAGGTGGGTAGCTCTGCGTCCATTCCCGATGCTGCTTCGATGACGGTGCCTGAGTTTGCATCATCGTCATTTGCAATTGACTCATTTTGGCTTTTCTTTCTGACTTCATTCTCTAAGCACTCGAGCGCATCGCTGTAAGTCTTAGCGCTCAACTTGCGCACTTTTGAAGGGTCAAGAATCCCATATTCTCCAGGTATGAGAAGATTTTCCGGGTCAATGTCTCGTGACGTCGCAAATTGGACCAGCTTCCAGAGCGCTGTGAGGGGTGTGACACCCAAATTACGCTTCGTGGCAACATAATCACGCCAATAAGCTCCGGTCGAAGCCTTCGTTAAGTCGGAAAGAAGTTTGTCTTTTTGGTCATCCTGCAATCTGGTATATTTTCGCTTTGGGGTAGGTGGCTCCACGAGTTCGCGCGAGGACATGGCGAGGGAAAAAAGAGCCTGGAGAAGGACTGACTGCTGGCTGCCGAGGTAACACAACGAGATGGATTGAGAAAAAGTACAATTGAGTGGGTAAAGGCGGCGCGTGTCGCGAAGGTGACGTGACAAGTGTATTTGCGTCTATTAGCTAAGCGATTGGCTTCGCCGCCTTCTATTCGTCTAGCGCAGAACCCACAAGCAACTGGAGTTCTTGGGAGACTGGCTTCAGTCTACTCCGTACCTGCGCCACTTATTTCAATAGGACTGTGTTCTCGCCGGAACGGAGAGTGTCACTTCGAAACCAAACCGGATAACTAGTTGCCAACACCTTACTTGTGGGCGCCGGTTGAATGGATGAGGCCACCCGATAATAGACGATTTCGCCGGCTCACCTTTTAGCAGTTTGCCTGCTCGGCCCATGATATCGTGTCAAGATACATAACCTTTTGGGAAATTGATGTGTTAACAGCCGTACCGCTTTAGCGTCCAGAGGTGCGATACTTGGCATAGCCGTTTCAGAATATTTGACTTGGTTCACCCGTTTTACGTTTGACTCCCGAATGATTCGGCATGCTGACCGTTTTAGGTATGATGTATTTGTCCGAGTCATCATCGTTTCTTCATACATATGCCCCGACGTGTTATGATTGAACTAGCTGAGCTTGGTAAGCTAACCATTTGGCGATAGGCATCTAATTCTTCAACTAGGAATCATTTTATAATTTGCTACCTGACTTAGGTAATCGTTTGACCATTTGACCGACCAATCGTTTCAAAGATTAGCACGTTTAGCCAATTGACCGTTTTCATACTCCAAAACCCTTTGACGATTCGATTGCCCAATAGACTGACTGGTGTATCAGCACACCGTTTTGCTATTGAGCTTCCTTAACTGTTTTATAGTCAAGCCTAGCCACCGTCCCACCGACTGGCCTTTTCGCCGTCTTTATCCTCTTAATTAGTGGTGTTCCTAAATATAAAGGCACGGCGATCGAATGCACAAATCAATATGCAAGTATTATTTCGCCGGTACAAGCCATGCAAACGCACTTAGCTTGTTCCTGTTCGCCGGGTCTAGCGTTAGAAGCTACGTTATGCAAGTCGTTTGACTGCAATGCAGTTCTGTATCCTCCTCCTCTTCTTCATTGGCCTTGATGGCTGGTGTTTGCGTGATTGCATTCCACATCTGAAAGATCGAAGCTGTCAAATGGTAGAATGGTCAATGGCCATTCTAAATGTACCGCGAAAGGAGTTGAACCTGTAGCTTTCTGAAATTTCGTTAAATGGATGGGACTTTTTACGTGGGGGGCAACCAACGGCTCAACGCGAAGCCTCAAATGCTGACAAACGATTTCGAACTCGCTGCCCTCTGCAATGCATTGGGCCCAATCTTATTAGACCAAGCTACATGACCCAAAATACATTTCTGATATCAACATCCGCTCTTCAAAATCGCTTTTGATCACGGACTGAATTTGGTGCACTAAGGATATAATATCAGAAAAACAATGGTTAGCGAGCTCCCATGACGAACTCAATGAAGAGCGGACGAGGCGGAACGCGCCGAAACGTCAGAGGCACAAAAGCGACCGATGACGCTTGACGAATACATTCTAGCTTGTCACACCTTCCTGCTCTTCCGCCCTTCTATCGAAGCGGATCCAAAGCTAGCTTTGAAAGCCATCGTGCAAGGGCTCAAACGGGAGGAAGAGGTCAGGAGGTGGTTCCTGATTGGAGATGGCGTCATCCTCCAGAAACACCCGCATGCCCTAAGCGACGTTGCGGAGGAAGCCATCGATAAGGAGACGGAATCACCACCACCGCAGACGCAGGGCCATCGGAGAGATCTTGATGCACACTTCCATTACCGCACAGAAAAGCTAAACCGTGACGCAGACTTATTACATGATCGAAAATGGCCTGGAACATGGGCTCCTGGTTACTGGCGAAGCCATTGTGTTCGTTAAAGTGAATTGGAATGACACGAGACCCTTTATCATCACCTTGCAGAGCCAGGTCCGGAGGTGGTAGCTTATCTAAATAACTTACAAATGTGCATGGCCGTCGGTCAATATCTGTCCACCCTCATGGCTCCCGGTTCGCCTGGTGAACAGCAGGAGATTTGGCAGGGGAAGCACATGAAAGCTACGGAGAATTTGGAGCGATTCAATGAGTCCGTCATAGACATTGAGGCTTGCCGCAGATCGCCGGCGGGTGGCCGACCTCAACATGCGCTATGCTCACCAGGGCTAAGACGAGGTGTTTGTCTTTGGTCGTAAATATTACCAGAAACACTCTTGGATGTGATTGAGTTCGGGAACCATGGTCTACTTGCGCTTTATTGAATTGGCCTTGTGGACAGAGCTCTGTGAAGAGCCATCCCAGTTAGTTGAATTAGGGAAAGAAGAAAATGCGCTTTATCATCAATATTGTCCAGAAAAATTACCTTTACTCGCCTGGCAGACCACTATAAGACCCTAAAATAGAATTGACATATAAGTTTGACTAGTTCTTGTTGAGAATAGCTGTTTTGATCATATCCCACTCATACCCTGAGCTCTGACCTGCTTCCCCATTCATACGAAGACTTTCGCAGCAAGTGCCAGGCAGCGCACTACTGCACCCATGGATGGTCCTGTACAGTCTGAGTTTATCTATTATCTGTTGGCGTCAGAATAGCTTCACTACTGAGCAAAAGTTTTGGCGGCTAGCTAATGGATTTCAACTGCTGGCAGCGGGCAATTCGAGAAAGCCGGTGGAGATTACTTTTTTTCGTCAGTCACGATGTTGGTCGAACGGCCATTGTAAGGGCTTTGATGAAGGGCGATGAGATACCGCAATTTACCTGTGAGGGAAACAATGCTTCCGGTAAGCATAGCTAATCAATTTGTTCGTAGATGTCGCTGACATTTTCGGGCATTAGAAGAAGTGTCATTTTGTTTGAGCCCTCAACATTTGAGCAAGTTTCTCTGAGAACAATGACAAGACGTCCTCACCGTCGTTGGGATGTCGAACATTTCTCACCGGGTGAGTATCTCATATATCACGAACACAGCCTGAACATAGCTGTCGAAACAGCTATCTATTTATTGCGACTCTGGAACCTTGCTCCACGATCTTCCGTATCATCGTTTCCAGGGGACTGTTACAAGTCTGTGAGCTCTTGAGGCATGCTTTTTCTTTGCGACAGAAGCATGACATGCTTGCCGCGAATCTGCAGCTCTGCTCGAAAGCTACAGTCAAATTCGCTGGATAGAACCATGTACTTCTTGAAAATTGCCTGGATCTATATGCAGCTTCAGAAGAAGGCAGTGGCAATGCAAATGAAAAGCAACATGCCGTACCCCGGAACGTTTCACTATATGCACATATTTGAGATTAAGGGATTGAGTGCTTGTGATAGACCAATCTCTTGCCTTTGAATGGAAGGTCGGGCTTGATTGAGCAACAATTCAACCTCTGGTTGCCTGAACCTATTTCAGGTACCTTGGTCTCGACCGGGAGTCAGCATGGAAGATGAAAGTTGCTGTCAATCGAAAAGAAGGAGAGAAGCACAGTGATGACATGGTAACATATGGATGGGATGTTTTCTATTAATGTCATCAAGACTTGATCGAGCTTTGAAACATATTTAGAATGCCCAAATGTATCTAAAGTCCTTAGATTGCAATAGAATGAAGTACTTGCAGCTTAATGTCTGTCATACAGGGGATTGAATGTTGGGTAGCCTAGTATTGCGTGTCAGAGGACATGTTGAATCGAACTATTATACACGCCCTCCTACGGCTGTCTAAAAATCAACAATTGGTTCCAAAATTCGTCATAAGTTCCTGACCCCAAAGTGGTAAATAGGGATTGTGTCACGATGAATGCCAAATCGTTACATCAGTTGTCAAGTTATAGTGATTATCCAATTGCAGAGATCCCTTTCTCCTATCTTCCGCTACTTTCCTATCGGTAAGTTACTCTCCAATATCTTCTTCACATTGTCAACTATCTTTTTGACAGTCCATTTTCGATTTAGAGTAACATGCTCACGCTTGGGGTTCCGGGGAAATGTGAAATCAATGGTGAGAGGCAACTTTTCCAAACTCTTTGGGTATCGATATTGCTCTTTGATCCAGTTCAATACACCTTCAATTGCCTTGCCAGATGGCCATTGACATGGCTCGGACGCACAATAACAAACGCCTTGGTCATGTTGTTGTTTATTGAACCTGACACGTATGGAGGTGGGAGGGTCCGTCGGGTGGTACTGAAAGGTTATGGGGTCGCCTTTCTTGATCGGCTTGGAAGCAACCAAGAAGAGAGCTATACCATTGCTGTGCTGCCATTCCTGCAATTCACAGTTTGGTTGGCAACTGTGATTCGCGTATTTGGCGTTGATTTCTTGGTTTGCTGCATCGAGAAAGAGATCACCATGCTTCAACTTTACCACATAGTGGCCCTATCTCTAGTTAGAAAGTTATGTGAAGGAGGGGAGAAATATCTACCTCGGTAATTTCGTTATCATTTCCATTTCGAAGCTGACGCAGATCGTCCCCAAGGATCGGTAATCCAAAGTATTGTGCAAGCTTAGCACCCTCTTGAGCATCATCACCACAAAGATACAACCCCTTTCCGTTGTTCTCAGTTTCATTTTCCTGAAGATAATCCTTTTCTTCTAGAGTTGAATGCTTTTTGCAATCCCTGGCGGTGCATGTTTGGTTGTCACACAAAATCAACGCCTTAGCGTTACTACAACCATCATCACATAAGGTGCGGCACTCGCACTTACCGTGAGCCTTGTGCTTTTCATTCATCCTTTTCCATTCCAACTGAGCAGCTTTCTCTGAATGACTCAGTGATAACGTTCTAGGAGGTAGGCCATGACTTACGTTTCTCAATATCAACGGCATCCCGCGCATCATCGGGGTCATCTTGCAAGGACGTGTTAGTGCTGCCCGTTCCAATGAGACATACCAGACTCCTAGATGAGCGCCCGGCTGGTAGCTACTTACCCATAACTGGTGTTTGGGATGAGCATTGCTTGTCATTTCCACTAGGCAACTGTTCAGATACCATGGAGTCCCAACAACGTCGAAGTTCACTGTCACCAGAATTAGCTCCCCGCTGCCAAGGTAAGTCACAGAAGCACACTTACCACTCTTCAATTTCGGCCATGTCTATGCCTCTTTCTTTGCAAAAGTCCAGAAAGCGGTTCATTGATCTTTCTCGCTTGAAAATCGCCATAACATCGCCTCGGGGCTTGCCATCTATAGCCGCTTCTTCTGTACTCTTCATAATGATTCGGACGTGACGCGACTCGATGTCCGACATCATCTTCTCTATCTTTTCGGGATACACATTGAAATCAATCTCATCCCTGAATAAGCCCCATTCTACGGGTTCACATTCCTTAAGTAACTGAAGTTGAAAACATTGTATATCATCCTGCCACGTCCAATACTGCGTGACGTCTTCGTGGCTCGTGTATAGACGAGTTTTAACCTGGGAAAGACGCCAATCATACTTTGTAATGCTGCCGCCACTGTATGAGTCCGTATCAGACCAAGTCTTAGAATCAAATTCATCCAATATCTGGCCGCTTTCAGGGAAGAGACAGACTCTCTTGTTGGTGAGGGAGCCCCCGTCAAGTACAGTAGATTGTAACTGCGCCGAGCCTCGTTTTCTTTGGGAACTGGGTGTATGGCTGCGGCTATCCTCGCTCACAGTTTCTTTCCTCGCTCTAGGTAGAGGTTGTTTGGTAATGAGTCGATTTGTTTTTCGGAGCTGGACGAACTTCTTAGAATCCCCATCCATTCTATTTTGGCTGGCTCGCCTCTCGTTGGTGTTTCTGGCCAGAAGATCGCCTTCTTGTCTTGTGAGATTGCCCCGGAATCTTCTCCTTGCTGCCATGTTTCGAAAAGACTCTGTTGTCTGTTGCTCTACAGTTGTGGCGTAGGAACGAGGAACACTTGTTGGTAGTAAATTGGAACAACAGGCTGGGGCGAAGAACTGAATTGAAAGAGTCCCCGACACAGGTAAAATAAATAGATGATATAAAGTATACCAAAGCTTCGGAGAGCCGTATGGAATACCCGAGTATTCGAGTGATAGCTCGGAAATAAAAGATAACGAGTCTGCGTTGCCTGATGGAAGGAGATGGGTTAGAGGATTTATTCTAACTAAATACGCGCTGAGCCGTCAGGTAGTGTGAAAAATCATATGTGCATCATTAGAGTTAGCGTTAGATTCTGCATCTAACAAGCCTCCATTACCCCTATTCCACTTGAACTTTATTTCTGAAGAGTGCGATATCTGCAGCACGTTTAAAAAGTCCGCCTTTGTAAGTGATCACACAGGGTTCGAAACATATGTAGGCTACCGCGTCAATCGCACAGCTGGCTCTCTGATAGCGGAAACGACAAATATGTCTCAATTAAAGAGCAATAAACTGCTTAGATTGATATCGTCAAGCTCAGCGGCCCCCCCGAGCGATTCAGCAACCTGACAGAAGAAGTCACCAGCCAATCGCAAGCGAAAGCGGGGTGTGACGTACTGACAATTGCCCGTGCTGCAGGGTAAGGATCCTTGCTCCTGCATTGAGCACGCAAGGATGAGCCTGCATTGCTGGCCCTAAGATAACCGAAGTGTGAACATCGCCTTGCCCAAGGATGCGTGATGACAAAACCGTCGGCCCATTCGCCTTAGTCAAAGCTGTTGGTTCATCAACCAACCGACACCTCAATATGTGCCTCAGTTAACTCCAAGGCTAACGAATGGCTTGGCAGGTAACTTCCTAAATTAGCAGACAGGCAGCAATGTCTTTAGGCTTTAGTTCTTCATCCTTTCCCCCCTAAGTCGCTCCATTACTATTCGGTTCTTGACCGACTATCTACGCTATTCTTCTCGTCTCAACTACTGGTCGTTAGCCCTCTATTGGGTGCCTGAAACCCCTTGGCCATGTGCTACTTTGAACAAACTCGCTGGGCATGCGGCTACTGGCGTTGGGGTCACTTCCGCCAGCAGTGCAACAAAGAATACCGCATGGGCGAAACCTGCGGCCTGAAGCTTGTCTACGAAACCAGGACCGAAAGAGACGTTTGCAAGATCTGCCACGACACGGAGAAGAAGCAGCGCAGGTATGACAAGATGTATCGAGACGTTCAGCGCTGGCAGAGGGAGGGCAACCGAAATGCCACCATTGAGCGAACGTGTGCTGAGATGCAAGAAGTACTTGGTCAAATCTATCGCATGAGAGAGGAGCATGATCAGAGGCTCCAATCTCTTGGCCAGGTGAGTGAAACATGGCTTGCGATCCTTTGCGTCTTGTCGTATCGGGTGAAGAGTTGCGCCCAAGTAGGAAAGACGGCCGAGGAAGGAGGCCGAACTGAACGAAGGATACGTATTGAGGCACACCGAGAGACATGGCAACTGAGAGGCAAAAATGGGTGTGTTTCGTACGGGTGGCGCTATGGTTTTTGCCAATGCTGCCAGTGTCGCGCCATGGCATAGAGTGTGAAGGGAAAGGAAATATGGACGGCTGACACATCTGTAGTGAATGCGCGAAATCTCAGCGAGTTCGACATCCCTGAAAGAGTAGCTCATATCAAACTGCGGGGCTCTAATGGGGTGTTGAGACATGATAAAATGCAGGCACGCATCGAAGATACAGTGCTACGGGGTCTGAAGATGAGTCCAGTCAACGTCCTGCAGTCGATTTGTGGGCTGGACTGGGCTGAATGAGGATTTTCTTTATCCCATTCTTTTCACGCTCTTTACCCAGCTGGCTGAAGATGATGATAATTCAGAAAAGCAGAGAGAGTGTGCAGAACAGAGACCCTCGAAAGGCAGACAGGTTACACAGGAACGCCAGAATGGGGCACTCTGACTGGACTAGTACAGTGAAGAGAGTTGGGTTCATCATAAAGTGGGCTAACAAGATAACATGACCACGGGCGTGTCTACAGTGATGGTTCATGTCCTTTGGGCCGAGTTTGGAATGCTATGGAGTCCAGAAGAGATCCGTGTCTGGCGGCCTGGCTATGCTTCGAGGCTGGATATCCAAACTCAGCTCCATGCGTGGGTCATTATCAGATGTGTGAGAGATAGCCCTTTATTCCTGTAATTTGCCATGCCTTGTTCTAAAGATGTGGAGTATTCTGTCGTGCTGCCTCCTCGGCTTTTTCTTTCTACTGACGTTGGTGGTGTCTGCGCACTAGGGCTTCTGTTGGTCTTGAGCGCCGATATGAGGGGTTGGTTCCCATCCTTGTCGGAAACGCTAATCAATTCCGCCGCAAGGAGGAGACATGTACCTGGACTGCACGGGATAAGGGCATTGCATATGCATAATTGAGCGTCTATGCAAGACAGCAGGTATTGGTACAAGCAACCCTGTCCCATGTCGCGCATCCCAAAAGTGGCACGGGACAATTTGAATGGGGCATCCCGGTCTACGGATTTGCCGATTCGTCCATCACTGTAATTACGACGCTAGTGCAAAGACGAGCTACGTTTACTTTCGGGGGGTAAATCGGGTGAGAAAAGAGACAAGTGCTGCTGGAACGAGACAAGGGTCGGCTGTCATTGATGTCTTTCCGCAAGGGTATTTGCGCCAGACAACACTTTGTTTCCGAGACATTTAAGATCCGGCCTGAACACAGAGCAATCAATCTCACCTGTCAACTTTCTTGATGAAATTGGAATCTCTGCACCTCACAACTTATTCCTTTTCACGCTTCCTTACATTTGAACACGTCAATTTGACATATCGATATCACTCCACAGCCCGAATCAGATCCCCACGAGATGGCTATGGATTCTCTCAAGAACCTAGTCAACAACGTCCCAGACTGGCTACAGCGACTTGATGATTTCAGTGGCCAGAAGGACCGGCGCCAGGCTCAGCTGGCCGCTGTTGCTGCCGCTGAAGGAAAGAGTGCGGAGAGGAAGTCCCTTCGCAACAAAGGCTCGACCGAATCCCTTAATCCCAAAGATCACCCTCCCGTGGTCCATGCCGAGCCTCCCGCGAACGAAGACATTCTCGATGCTGCTACCCCCGAAAACAAAATACAAACACCGGTTAATGCCGAAGCCCTTGTGGAGGATGGTTGGGATACCGTCACGTTAGTTGATACGGATGAGGTCCAAGTTGTCTGTTACTCGCCGCACGAAAACGTCGAGCTTCATGACGCCACCGAAAACACAGCGAACACATCAGAAGAGCTCGAAGTTCCTCAATTACATCCACCCCATCCGAGCTGCATTAACAACCAAATAAATACCGCAACGAAGAGACACCTTCGGGGCGAATATGATGACGGCGAAAGGACAAGAGGGGGCAGATCAGCGAAAGTTGAAGATGTCCCTCCTTCGTACGCGGAGGTCGTGTGCGAATGTGCTGCTGCCGAGAGTAAAAGGCAAACGCCCGTTAACATCGAAGACCACGGGGTACACACAAAAAGCTCCGGCCCCAGTCGCCAGCAACAAAAGACTATCAAGGTCGCGCAAGCCAAGGCAGGACCTCAGGTTAGGAAGACGCCAAAGTCGCCATCCATGATGTCCAACGAAGATGCTCCAGTCGCCTGCCAGACTCGAGATAAGATCATTGTCTACTACGATAGCTATGTACTAAGCTTCTTTGACGACCTTGTGAGGTTCGCTTCGTCGAGTCAAGACCTCATACGCAAGGCCAAGTTGGCCGCACGAATCGCCCACTGCAAGAGGCTCGCCGAGCAGGACGTGCCGGAGGATGGAAATAATGACGACGCACTCCCTTCACTACGATATATGAGCAGCAGACGATTCGGACCCATGTCGATGCCGCTCCACGGCACTAAGAATCGACGATCTGACGCGTACGATAAGCTTGATAAGGGTCTCGAATTCGTGCAGAGCATGTGCGAGAATGGTGCTTATCAGTTCCTCTGCGATGGCGACTGCAATGATGAGATCAGCAAGGTGCAGAAGCGACTCACCGAAGTCCTCGAGATGGCCAAGACGGAGATGGAGCGCCTTGAGTGTGAAGAGCCGGAGCTGGCCAAGGAACGCCACGATATGATCGCTGGCCTGCAGGAAGACAGCCCAACAACTACAAAGCAGGATGGCAAGCTTGAGACTATGGATCAGATGGAAACAATAGAAGTCGATCCGAAATACGTAGGCCCAAATATCAACGAAACCGATGAGGGCATCTGCATGGAGTTGGAGCTCCCCTAACTACAGTATCGATCAACCCGGGCGATGCACAGTCGTTAGCCCTGAGTGTGTACGATACATGTTCGTACGACACTACAAATAAGATGTATTTTAGAATTGTTTCCTTACCAAGATGATCGTATCATAATTTATAGAGCTGTTCTGGTTCTTTGCATCTAACGTCTGACCTGCCTTGTTGTTTTGGCATCGTGACATCAATTATTGTCGCAGCTGAAGCGGCGCTAGGAGAGGCTGCAAAATGAAGGGAGGGCTCACAGCTCTCTGGATTCAGCAAGCATCACCAGGCATAAGCCTTTCCCCTGTCTCCAAAGCCTCAGAGACGTCAGATAGTGCACCTAGCTGGACGGAAGAATGCAAGTACATCAGAAGGGAAAATCGACTAAAGGTGGCTAGTCAAATGCGGTTCATTGGAGTCGTTGAGCAGATCGTCTTACCTCAGATTGAGCGCAGACTGGTGTGAGAAGTACCTAAGTCAAGTCTTGGCGTGATAAAGTGAGGAGATGGCTCTTACTGCGAGTTTGTTGACCTCTTCTGCCTCCTGATCGCCAACCAGGACGCTCTGATCGGCTGCCCTCCGGATTTGTAGACCCCGCTTCCCCAGACGACGACCTCCAACCGGTACTTCCTCGAATCACCCCAAACAAACTCACCAGCGCGTTGCCTCCCCTTAGCATAAGCAAGTCCGGAGAAAAGCGATTCTCTCTTCCAACAATAGGTTCTGTATTGGCACTCGAGTTAAAGATGTCTCACATGATTTGTTTCGCAATTCAGGTTTAGGAAAAATGCCAGCTCCATGCCAACACTCGCAAAACAAGAACAACAAAGCCGAACCTCAACCTGACACGCGTTTCTCAGCCGATTGACCAAACCTTGCGCTGTAACAGGCAACGGATACCAGGCCAGGTGCTAACTCTGACACAACAGCATCCGAATTGCTCTTTCAACTAATCTCCTACTTATTGTTCTAGAAGAGGTGAGCACTGAACTATCTCCGCGACATCTTTTGCCTGTAGCTTACTGCACTCACGTCAAGGGCTTCAATTCCTTTGACCTGGCGAGAAGTCAACACAAAGACCTTCAACGACGCATCCGAATATTATAGACCGATCTGAATGAACAAACCGACAGCGATAACCACACCTACGCAGTAGAAGGGGCAGCAGCACCAACCGCCACAATCTCATATCGAACTCGTCATCGTTCCATGCGACGCGAACGACGTGGTCCCTCAAGGGAGCCCTCGAATCCTACGCCGAAATAATTTGCATACTATCTACGGGAGTCTTTGCTGCGACAAGGACCCGCCCGCCCGATGAACAGCCACGGCAGAAAAGGCCAGTCGACAGGAACTTGACGAGCGAATCCTTCCTTCGGCATCTTGCCGTGGACGCTCCAAGACTGCTTCTACGACGACCCCCAGACGCGACCATGGGCCAACGAGCGATACGACATTATAGAATCCGTCCGTCGCCGATTAAGCCGTCTCGACGGGCCTTTGTAACCGCTGGCAGCCGAGATGAAGAAGATTTACATCGCCCTGTTCGTTCTTTGGCGAGCTCCGAAGTTGAACTCCCGAACGCTGACTCTGATGGTATATTTAGCCGTGCACGCAGGCGAATCCGTGGCTTTCCCAGTATATGGAGCTGGAGATCTAGCATGATGGTTCAATTTGCGCACCAACATCCCATTTTCACCTCACGTCGTGACGAAGGTATCACCGGTAGCTATGGACTGAGCGGCTGGATGTTGAGGGCACAGGGCAGGAGCTAAGCATCCTGACTACGTAGCTAATTCGAACCTCATCAATTACTCACTTTCTGCTTATTGTCCCGCTCGTGCCGCTTCGAGAGCAAACATCGCATCTCCTTCTTCATTCCATCTAAACATACAACAATTACCGTGACACCCAACACCAGGATAAGAACACTCCATTCACGTCGATTATACTCAACTTCAGAGAAAGACAATACAAGAGTCTGAGAGAGGAAAAGAACATTATAGGCGGTGCTCAATATATCCGTTGCCCGACAGATTCATCGTCGAAAGACCCGAACCGTTCTCGATGTCACATAGCCGAGAACAACGTGGTTTGCATACCTGAAATGCGCAGCGATGCGCTTGAAACCCTCAAAACACAACGTCCAAAGCATCAAGGCCTTCTGCGGGTGTCCTTTGTTGCCCACCCAGTTTCTGTGACTCAAGGCTGCCATTGACCAGTTCGTGGACTTTGCTCCTGTATACCTGGTCGAGGAGCTCGACCTTCCATTGCCCGCAAAGGTGGAAGCCTTTGTCCACTTGCTGAGAACGCCGCTGAGGATTGTCGTGATGGTGCGCCATAACCTTGCGCTGACATCGGGGGTAGTCCTCCAGGAGATACGATCGGGTGGCCACTCGCAGAAGCTCCGTACAGCGTCAAGGAGTATTCAGGATGATCATCAATTCGACGGCGCTGGGCTGGTCTCTCGCTCAATACCGCATCGCCTCCATACCCCATGAATCCAGATGGCCCTGATACCAAGGAACCGGCCTCTGCGTACGAGTTGCTTGTCTAGATGTTAGGACTCGGAGGCCCAGGGGCTAGGCCACTGATCGATGGAGTTTGTGTGACAATCTCTCGTAAACGATTACGGTCTTCACGGTAGAAGTCCCGCTGCTGAGTCTACGTCTCAATTCTTATCTTCATCGATTGCCTTTCATCCCGAAGCTCTTGCAACCGTTTAGAGTTCTCCTCCTGCGTAATCTTCTTCTTCCTTCTACGCCTCGTCGAGGCCATCGCGTTTCGGTGTCTCTTCTCATCTGCCTTTTTAGACGCCTGACAAAAGTCCATAGGAACTGGAATGGGCGTCGCACTTCCCGGAATCGTCATAAAAGCGTGCTATCGCTTGACACCAAAAAGGGATCTCCCCATATCATGTCTTGGTGGTTTTTCCGACCATGGCGAGCCGACCTCACTTGTGGGACCGTGAATGCGTAACGGCCGACCGGCCTGCGTGTTAGGAGAGGACGAAGCCTGAAGATACACCAGTGGTGGCTGCGGGCGACTCTGCGCGTGGTTTGGGGTTAAGGTAAAGGGGGGGGCTTGTGTCCCAGGGGAAGCAATTGGCGCCAGTGAATGCAACCTACCTGGATCCGATGTTGCCGACGGAGGGCCAGGGCGTATTCCGGTCAGAGTATAGTTACTGAGATATTGTGTGTTCGTCCCTTCCGGCATTATACTTTCAAAGGGTCGCTTAGCAGGCGAGCCATGAAATAATGAAGGAGGCCGGCTATCAGGCTCGTGCGATGGGACATGGCTAACACTTGCAGCTTGGATACTGTGTCGGACTTGCTTTTGGCCTTGCGCTATTCACGGCGGGAGAGGGTAAAGCTGTTGGAGAGTCGCGTTCTAAGGAAGGGCCTCCGAGACGTGTCATCGGCTCTAACGGGGTAGCTGGAAGAACGACTGAAGCAGGGTGGCTCGTTGGGAAAGATCGTGCCCAGAGAAAGGGATGGGGCAGGAGTCCGACTGTATGGGTTGTTGTTGCATCATAGGGACAGGCTGCTGGAGAAGGAGGTACCACATCTGACGAATCGTCGGTCATATGTAAGTTCCCATGGCCAGTCTATTCTAGAACGTTTCGCAACGGGTAGGAGTCCCTACCCCGGCCGTACACGATCATAACGCGCCCGTTCTGCTGCTGGTAATAAATGCCTTCGTGCTCGATGTAGTGTTTTGTAAGTTCGTGAGTCGAGGGTCGTTCGAGCAGCGAGTCTGCCAAAGTCGTGTGATCAATGGGATTCGCGGGTTCTCCAGAGGTATTGGTGGGCCAGGCTCAACATCCAACTCAGCCTCGGCCATCATACGCAGTGGCACGGGATAGGATGGTGGATGACCAGGGCGGGTATCGTTATATTGCGGGCCTGTGTGAACCTCATTGTCGGGGCAAGGCTATGCTGGCGCACGCGCGTCTATTTGATATGTGAGATTGTAGATCACAACAGGATGTCGGATACGGTTCGGAGGTGGGCTGTGGGTAGCTAGGCACATAGCCGTTACTCGGTGTTGGGGGTACGGAAAGCGTGCCTTCGTAGCTCATGTGTCGCGTGGGAACTTTGGAGTATACTGGAGTGATGGAGGTGAATTTGATGCTGTTGCTGGTGCTACTGTCGTGGGTACGAAGGCTTCTGCTGTTGTAGGTGGTAACCCATGAGCAATAATGTAGGACTCGAGCTTCTGATGGCGACGGTCTGGATTGTGATATGGCCATCCAGCCGCAGCATGAGAAAGCGTTGACGCGCTGAGGAATTTTCGATAGTTTGAAAGAGGCAATGTCGATACACGCTCAGAAGCATGTCAGAGGAGGATTAGCCCCTGTCTGTAATTAGTTGGTGAAGCTGTTAGTGATGCTCTTGAACCGGAAGATACAGTCTTACTTCACAATTGCAACGATCGGGTTGCGGAGGCGCTGCATGCGAAGGTACTGGCGATGCTAAGCAACTTCTGCGTTGGCGAGATAGTACAGGTGGAGGAGGGCGGTAAGAGAGGGCGTGTCGGTATGTACAGGCTCGGAAATGCGGATGTTGGGGCAAACCATTTTCGATGTGCCAGTTGCCTTGTGTGGGTGTCTCTCGGGGTTTCGCCGCCATGGTAGGGCTCTGCTGGCTTGTGCCCCCTGTCTCGTGAAGGGAAAGAGCGGGATAAGGATGATGCCGCACCAGGCGGTTGACGTCACGGAGCTTGTTGTGGTATTAATATGTCTACGCATCAGGCCAAAGTTCATTTAGTAATTGCGAGCGGCGCGCCAGCCCTTGCAGTACAGTATCAGCATTAGCAGATATCAATTGCGGCCAACAAACTCCAATACAAATGGAGGACTTTGTCCCAAAGAGTGCCACCCAGTCATGGTTTGTTTTAAATATACGTTTCTGCACATCCCATCTAATATTGGCGTTCAATCATATTTCCCGTCCTTGCTCATCTCCAGACACTGAACCATCTTTCCATCTCCCTGTTTTAGAGCTAGTTCGTAACAGAAGGAAGAAAGGACAAGGCCGTTCTCATCTTCTCGCAGTCGCGAGGGCAAGCAGTCCCAGTCTGGGAAATATTTCCATTCCTCAGAACGCTGGCCTCTTTTGATCAACCCCAACTGAGCGTAATCTTTCATTTGAAGTTGATGCTCACCCAGCTTTTTGTAGATGATCTCAACAACAAGGCACTGTTTGATGCTGCATTCCATTTCGAGATCTTGCCACTGCCGAGTCCCGCAAGAAGCAACAATGCTGCTGGAAAGGGGATTTCTTCTACATTTAACGTACTCCGAACATTAAAGGCTTTCTGGTGCGGGGTTGTCTGAATTTTTTACGGTAATTCTTCCGGGAAGTAATGGCGGCGCGGCAGAGGCCTCTTTCCACGCTATGCAAGAATAACCTCACCGCCTAGGTTTCAGCCATTTGGTTTGGTCAGCAGGAACTTATCTCAAAGCCGCTGAGCGCATTACATATTCAAGGGGAAGACGTTGTGGTTAGCCAACATTTCAATGTTGCAGCCAGCATAAAACTGGAGTACGTAACCGCGGCCGCTGCTTCATCTGGGAGACAAGAGATTGGCCAACGTTTGACGCACGCGACGCTCTCAGGGCTTATTCGTCTCTGTAAACTCTGGATTTCCCGTGAATGCACCGTAAGCCTCCCTAGCGGCTTGGAACATCCAAGCTAATCATATCATGGCAGTCCATCATGATTTCGTCATCTTTCACAGTTAGATGCACATTTGTCGCAAGCGTCACCTGTGACTCCAGTGAAGGTAGCCTTGACTACGAGGTACCTTCACGGCCGGTGCCGGCATGTTGAGAAAATAGAGTTAATTAATTTAATACAGGCCTATGGTAATCTGGACATATTGCCACAGGAACACTCTCGTGCATTGTCTGGTACATCGAGTCCTTCCGATACCTGACGCTCCTTCGCTCGATACAACAAATATCCAAATCAGCCCCTCGATAAATAGCCCGCAACGTAAAGCAGCCACCGGTCCATAAACCATATGTATGGAGCGTAAGTACATCCCACAGGGTCACTTACGAGGTTACCTTCGGCACACAATGCCTATCAGGTTAGGCACAGTATCTCCTCTTCTGTTTCGAGGACCTTTTCAACAAGCCGTTCCCACCAAGCATATCTCTTGCCGATATCTTTGGGGACATGAGCAGGTTCCCGTGGACATTCTATTTCGTTATCAATCCATTCCCGGATGCGTAAAAGTGCGTCATACAAGGGGGGGACGCTCTGAGGTGACAGGTGATTAGCCCCTAATTCTGCAACTACAGTGGGTAATATCAGGTGTAGTAGACCTAGGCAAAGGCAGAACCAGCCTTCGTCTTGCCATAGATTACTAACAAATGGGAAATTTGCGTTTCTCTTCTTTGCACTTACACTGCGGACTGGTGTTTGAACCACTTGTTTGAACCAATTCATTGAAACATCCTTGTGCACAGTTTCAGTAGCGAGTAGTCCCAGAAAGAACACTGGTAATAGGGGTGCTTGAGCTGTAAAGTGAGACCCAGATGTAGGCATGATTCGTATGCAACGGGCAAGATCATCAAGATTAGCAACAACTTCCAGATGATTCCGAGGCAGCCTAATGGAAGGTTCAGTCAGCGAGTGCTCTTGCCGCTATGGTTTTCAACGCATTAAGGTAGGTAGGGTGTCAGGGAAGGCAGGCAGTGGTTCAGTGTTGAACCGGTAGAGGAGAAGGAGTGAGTTGGGCGGTTGCAGAATCAACGCCCGTTGTCCCAATGGATCTCCAACTTCCTTCTGTTTGTCTACTTCTCTCCCTCTGACGACTTTTTTTTCCTTCTTCGTGGCATATTCGTACCTCAGAAGACGGCATTGATAATAAATAATCGCGGCGATCCTCCATGCCTCAGCTGTAACCTCGGTCATGATTTTGTTCGAATCGATTATGATTTCGCCTGCTTTGTCGCGTACCCAGTCTATCGTTGGTGGGTAGTTTCGCGCAAGTTCCCAGTCTTTGCCCTCATGGCTCCATTGGCGCATTTTTGATAGTTTACACAACATACATTTGGCCGTGATTGGAACGACGATGGATTCGGGCTCTTGCTGCAATCGACCTGCACAATACGTTACTTGGCTCATGAGGTGCAACAGTTGCTTCGAAAAGCCACATCCTCCATGGACTTCAAACACGTCCTTCTCGGTTCCATAGAGCAGCCAGCTGAACCTGCCTGCTTCAGCCTCGGGGTCAAAAGTCTCCGGTGGTGGAAGGGCCATCATGGGTTGAGCGAGAATCACTGCCCGGCCGACGATGATTGATTGAGAGATGCGAAGTTTGTTGTACTGGACGTTGTTGTATTTCCGGTAGCGAGCACCAGGGTCAGTTGCCTGCAGGAAGTATTCGCCTAGCCTGAATCCTTCCAGCCAGCGCGGATGGTATGGCTTCTTGAGTCGTCGTTCCGTGAGGACAATCTAAATACCAGTCAGGTCACTTCACAACATCGAAAGCGTATCACCAGTGCTGTAGCAACATCATACATACATCTTGCATTGAAAGAAGCACGGTCATGGTGATGACCTCCTGCCCTTTACCATTTTCCTTGCTTTCCGGTGCCTTGAGGAGTGTGCTGAAATGTTGATCTGCGGTGATATACCGCTGATTGACCCGCTGTCGGATGCGCTCATCCGGCATATAATCATAAATATATATACCGGCAAGACTCTGAATAGCGTGGAGAATACCTTCGTTCTTATGCATCGGCGCCAGATCCTTCAACCACAAGTTTGTGTCACTCAGCACACTCCTTCCTGGGCACCAGTTCTTGATATCTGTGAAAGAATAATCAGCAATCGCCTTGTGAAACCCGAGAGCGCCAGCAAAAGAACATACAGAAGTCAAATAACATTCTGTCAAGATTATCCATTTTGGCTTGGAATCCGAATTGAGGTGGTAGCATTTTCGGTTTGCTCGTCGACTGGGTCAGTGAACCGACTTGAGAAGGAACCGGCACGCCTTCCATCAATATTGGCGATGAAGCACTTGCCCCATGCCCTTCAATACTACTCAGGGAAACAGTCCCATCTGGCGCTGGAGGTATCACAGGCCTGGTCACAGCCAGTGTTGATACGCTGGACCTCCGATCTGGATGGTGCGATTGCGTTATGTTTGCCATTGTATCTCCCACATCCTCCGATAGCAGTGATTTGGGCTCAGATGGTCGTCTCAATGGACCTCGCGAAGGCCAGTTGAACTTGATATATCCATTCACTTGTCCATTCTCTGGGCGACTATAGCGAGGGAGAGTAGATAGAATGACTCGGTCTTCATTCATAGTGAAAGGATTATTAATGAATCCCTCTACTGCTTCCCTGCATCTCTGCTTGGAGTCTTGCGACTCAATAGCCCGCCCTGGGAGACCATCTGGGGCCACGGGTAAGGGACAAGGCGATTGAGGAGGAGAAGAAGGTTGAGGTCGAAGTTCAGGTAGAGGTCGAGGGAGTATGGCCTTTGGAAGTTGGGGATCTACACGGAACGTCAGCTCAAGAATCAGAGACCACGATGAATGAGACGATGAGTGTCAACCAAGAGGGGGGAGAGGATGAGCTCAGTGCATTCTGAACCAACACATCCGCTAAAGGAAACGTTTCGGCCCCTTGAGTCCCAGTATGGGCACAATAGGTATGGAAAGAGTGAATGTGGAAACGAGAAAAGGACAGGAAAACATGAGAGAGATGTGATCTTCACAGCCTTACCTGGAGGTTGAGGGGCCCAGGACTGGGTATCGTTGACAGTATCTGCCAGAAGCAGATATAATATGGCATCCGCATTGTCGCCCTCACTATTGGGGGTTACCGGACGGCATACCACATCTGGGTCTGTTCTTGATTCGCATTTGATGCGCTTTGCGGCCCCAGGCGGCTTGGTTCCTCTCTTTCTTTTAAACATGGTAAGAAGTAATGGCCAGTGTGGACCTCAGCAAAGACCACAGGTTAGGGTGATTTAGCCCTCGGAAAGAAAATCTGGTATGTTTTTCGCTCGTTCAGTGACTTTGCACCAGATGGGCAGGTGGCAGTTGGTTCGCTAGGGGGAATGAGAAGTCAAATTTGCTGAAAGTGCACTTCACAACAAGGCAAGAAATGAGGGGCAAGAGAAAGTTTGAAGGCACAAGGCAGCCGCAGGACCAGCAAGGGATCAATGTTGATTTTAAGGTGGGAAATGCATTAGCGACCCGAGATCCCTAGCAAAAGCAAATCCGATGACTGGCCGCGTGTGCATCTAGCTGTGGGACGGCCTGTAAGACCCCTTGCGATTTTGCCAGGGTTTGCCAGATGCATCCATGACCCTGTCTGCCCGTATGCACCTTGACCCCATCGAGGCAAGACATTGTCATATTAGCACAGCTATGTACCGTTGGGGCGAGTGATTCAAAGAGGCAGGGCTACTGGGGTCTACGATTTAGTGCCATCGCCCAAAACGCACTGGCAACAAATCCCTGAGACACAGGTCAGCTCACTAGCTGTCGCAAAACATCTCGAGTCACCCCACATGCCAAATCCCATTGAACAAACGTTATCATGGCCCTAGCTCCCGCAAATCATCGGTGCGTGCACTGTCATGGCACTTCGTCTCTACACTGTGCCTGGTACTTTTGCTCTGCGCTAATGTCGCTACGTAGCCAAACTCGATCTCCCAAGAAGCACACCACCACTCTTTGTACTCTTCACCTTACGCATTGCCAGTAATATGCTCGATTTCTCCCAGAGATTGTGTAGACAAACCTAGCTAGCGCTTTCCATATGCGCAACATGCCCTAGGCCTGAGTTACATTGTGGCCTGGCAGCCCTTCCCACTAGCCCAATTGTCCTTCTTGTTTCATCTTTACTAAATCCTTTCCATATGAGGAGTGTGAGAAGCTCGTGGCATTGGCGCGGGTCCAAATGAAGCCCCGGGATCACACCCTTTACTCGTTCGTGTATAACAGGTGTTGAAGGGTTATAGCCGACCGCAACAACAAGGATGTCGTGTTCCTCTATAAGCGTTTCGATCAGACGGGCTGCTTTGGTAGGAATATAGCCATCGTCGTACACGGAGAGAATGAATGCATGAAATGATCCGATGGGGACGAATCAATGCTGTCAATCGACATCATTTGATGAGAGACCACCAGCCACATAATGCGATATGTTGGTGGGGGACTCAGCCACCCCACTGATCGTACCTCCGAGGCGTAAAATGACGACCTCGGGGAGACTGAGCAAGGGTATGAAGAGGGAGAGAAAATAGACAAATATAGAGAAAAATTTCATGTTGAATGCGATATGTCCGAGACAAAGAATTCCAAGAACACTGAGGGGATGCAAACTCAATGGTCTCCTTTTTATTCTTTGGAGTATGTGACTCCGCACCTTCATTGTGCACAACTACGATTACCAGCGTGCCGGTAACGTTGACCAATAACGTTAGTTTGGGATCAAGCAAGACGCCATTCATGGTAGGTAACATATTGTATTCTCGATCCTGAAGCTCTTCCTCCGATACGGAGGGATCTCACACCGCCTCGTCATTGCATAATTCAATGCGCTTGGTTCCCTCCCTCCTGAATTGTATGGAGCAAAACTTATTCGGAAAAGGGCAGCTTTCAAGGCTCACTAGCATGGGGTTCCCAATTCTTCACTGAAACCTAGCTTTTCCAATGTCTGCTGAGGTGTAGTCCTTTCCAATTTGTATTAGGCTATTCAGTCAGGTAGTCAAGCCCCAGCCCTATTCTGTTATATCCTATGTGTAGCTATGAATGCTTCGGGAGTCCCGCGTCTCCGTTTGACTCGTGCAAAGGGGATTTCAGTGATGCCATCCAGGGTTTAAATTCTTCTACCATGTCCAAAGCCAGGGGCTGAACCCCTGATGATACCTCACTGGCCTTATCGATGTTTCGAAAGAAGTTTTCCCATGTTTCCGGCGCCCTAATAATAATCATGGCCGTCGGGAAGCTGGATGCCATCTTGTTGCAGGTTTCTTCCATCGAGAGGACCTTTTGCAGAAGTCGTACCCATAAAATATCATTCCCTTCGGCTGTCACGACGGGATGAAGGGCAAGGACCCCAAGAAACAGCAAGGTCTTCCAACAGTTGCGTACATTTGCGCTGACCTTCAGGCACGCAGTATACTGGACTTGTACGCCATGATCAGGTTTTCTTGCGTCCCTGCCAACTAGTCAGATCCCAGAACTAATCAGAGACGGAATGAGCTCACACTAAGTCATCTCGTAATCTCTTAGTCCTTTGCGTCTTCTTCGCGAGAGGAACGAAAACACAATAGGACATTGAGCCCATGAGACAAAGGACAGCGGTCACAATGGAAGGTACGATCCACCAAGGAAGAAGCATATTTAAGGTTTGGCCAATGACCACTGCTGTAGGCAAGCCCTTTAAAACAGGGCCCTTGAAGATGGTGTTTAGAGAGGGCGTCTTCCGAATAGCTGACCATGTTGCTTGCTCTCCCTCAATCAAACATAAGTATGACAGGTTTTCCAGTGCTGGCTCTAGATCACGCCACAACTTGTCTTGAAGATGATCGCAAGCAAAGGGGAAAGCTGATCGGAAGATGCAATATACTTGCTGGAAAAAAGAAGGGGTAGACGATCCCGGGGCGGGGCTTAGTTTCAAATCCAGAAAGTAAAAAATGCGAGAGGATATCAGTGGCAACATCCCCAGCGTGATACAAGCCATGAGTTTGACAAATAGTGGTAAAGAATAATAAAACCTAGCCCGAGGGCGGACTCGATCGGTCAAAAGTGATGTTTTTTCACTCATTGTGGTCAAAGAGAAGTGCTGAAGGGATATGATAGAAAGGAAAAGAGCGGAGTACTCTCCATATATGTAGATATCCTCTATCTCAAACGGTTTGTGCGGGGTGAACCCTCTGTTTGAGATGCACAATAGACCTAACTTCACACCTTGCGCCGGGTAGATTATGCTCTTAGGCGGCATGCATGTAAAACATATCGAGTCAAAGAACGCTCCGCCAAATCTCGCGTTGTGAAGGGCCCGTTACTCCGGCAGTGAGTCTTTGCTACTGAAACCACAAGTAATGTACAAAGAATTCGAATTAGAGATCAAGAAATCAAACCTATTCGCCCCGTCAAGGTTCCTCTTCCTCCTCCTCCTCCTCCTCCTCCTCCCATAAGCTGGTTCATCTTAACGAAGGCTCAAAATTTCAAACGCCGGGCCAGCATGGCGGACATAGCTAGCAAGGCTAGGTCAGTGGTGTTGAACATTGATCTTGGCAGGAATACATCACGAGCCAACTTGCAAGTTGTTTTCGATAAAGCTCCGGCTGAAGTTTGCTGATTAATGTACGGAGGCTTCTTCCAACGGGTTCTGGTTCGAGTCTGATAGCATCTCATTTCGGATCGAGGGACCCAATGGCGCTGTAATTTAGGAATGGCTATGGACCAGGTTCGAAAGAGCTAGTAAAAGTATACGCTTTGACAGAAAAGCCAATGATTAAAAGGGTCGTCATCCGAGGTACCCACTGTTTTGTATTCGTGGGATACAAAATAGTGGGGTACCTGTGGTCACAGTTGCCAACATTCGTCAAATGGACCCAGCGCCATTTGTTCGCCTCCCATTTCTTGCTCGCCTTTAGACTGCGCAACGATGAGCACTGATGAGCTCGAAATCCTGGGGCATATCCTCATCGCTGCTGCGAAAACCGAAAACTCACACTATCCATTCATCATTGACGTTAATCCGTTGCAGGGCGACGCTACCTTCATTCAGATCGTGAAAGACTGCAAGCGAATCGCGCACAATATCCCCCAACCCATCAGAGATATCGTTGGAAAACACATTCAACCCAAACGAGACAGTAATCCAGTCTCTCTACTTCCAGAATCGTTCTGTCAGCCCGACAGCTTTAATGCCGAGATATCGCAAACTCCAAGAGATGCTTCGCAATCCACAAGAGAAGGTATACCCTCAACTATTCAAGCTAGTTCTATTACTGGGACAGAAAGAGATCCAGAGGAGTTTATTACGAGTTCTTTGCAACCGGCGGCTCGATGCCCAACTGCCGTGAAGAGAACTTCAAAGCGAAAAGAACCTCTGCCCCCCATTCTTCTTAAGGATTTAAAATCTTGGGTTGAAACACCAGAACAGTTTTTAAATCTTGAGGAAATAAACGTTAATGATTGTGGTATCATTCCTTATATCCGAGCAGTTGAAAACTCTCAGTATTTGAATACCATCAGAATGCGTTTTGTCCTGCGACAGCTGGCTGAATCAAAACGACTCTGGGCACCTCAAACAACTAAGAGCTTCATGGCAAAACTCGCTGCGCAACGATCGACTCTCAACAATTGGATATACGAGGGTAATAACTACTCCTTACTCGTTGCAAATAAGGGCCCCGAGGTCCTGTTCTCAAGACTCAAATCAAGAACCCAGTGAGTTTACTAATCTTCCGTTCCAAGATAAACACTAACAAAGTTCAAGTTGTAGGAAATATGAGAAAAAAGCCCAGCCACGAGGGAAAAAACGATCCATCGACGACCTCATCCTGGGCAGTAACATTGAATCAGATGTCAAAAATCATCATGCCAAAGAAGCAAACAACCCAAGTTTAACATTTACACCTGAAGAGCTTCAGCTTCCTAAGGTATACGTGGATGACGAGACAGGCGAGCCTGTCGAGGTTGACGAAAATCAAGTTCCAATCCAGGAGTTATTCAAAGCCGCGGCAGAAGGTGTTATGGCATTAGTGGAAAAGTTGCATCGGCAAGCAGGACTTCTTCTTAATGACGATGAGTCAAAAAGTTTACAGGGGCCTACAGATCTAACTCCGAGCAACGATTCTGCGAGCCACGTTGATCAACACTTGCGACAGGGTCCCACGGAAAGGAACCATCACAATGAGAAAAGCAGAAGTCCTGAGGTTCGAGGCGAATCCATAGATTGCGACGCTGCTATCCTTCGAAACCACGAGCATGACTCGACCCTGGCAGAAATGCTTCGTACAACTACAGATTCTGGACCCGGATTACACGATTCGGATATGATGGGTAATTTTGCGCCCAGCGCCCGTCTCCATTCTCTCGAAAACTTCGATCAGCCCATCCTACAACAAACAGGGACCCAGTATCAGGAAGCTTCTCCTCAACGACTGCAATCGCCCTCAAGCACGACAATTATCGGTATAGCTTGTCTACCTCAGGCTGAAGTGAACTATGGTATGGAGGCAAGCGACAACCTCGCTAGCGGTGGCGCCTCGCGGGAGCAGGGCAGCTTTCAACCTCAACACGCGAATGATCTTGGATTCAACGGCTCCCAACAAGAGGACCCAAGTATGTTCTGGGATATGTTAGAGACTTCAAATTTTGGATATACCTGGCAAGGTTTTGGCGATTTCGATGTATCTAAACCGGGTCTTCCTGCACTTGAAACATAGTGTAATAAACTATGGATCTTTTCTCGTCGGATTCCATCTGACTGCGCTTCTCCATGTTTGCATCCTGGAGCTCCCCTTTGTAATTGAAACGTATAAAAGTCTCGGGTTTTAGGAACAAAATCTTGCTGGATTGCCAATGATGTGATATGTTTCTGGAATTTGAGTGAATTTCGATTTCGACGGAAGCTGAGATCAAAACTGCCACAGCCGCATAGCCCTTGGCGACCCAAGGACCACGTGTGCCAAACCCGTAGATAGCAGGCACGGACATGTCTTCGGATCCTCGTTTCAACCCTTCAATGGATAGAATTCTGAAAACATCCTGAGCCTCATGTTTCGTCAGCCGAAGAATTTGTTGCATTTGCTAGGTTTCCGACCTTGATAGGAAGGATTTCATTCGAGAACGCTTCGCATTCTTGAGTACTGTTGTAGAGGTAAAGGATATTGTCCCCCTTCCGTTCCATTCTTGGAGATTCTTTTTTGACCACTTCCTGCAATTTCAGGAATGCTTTTTTAGCTTTATCCGGCAGATCGAGCTGCTGGGCGCCATCCCGAAATTTTAGCGTATCTCCAGGAGAGGTTGACATTGAAAGCGAGGCAAGACTTGGGCAAAGGTTTAGTGTAAATGGGTCGGGTTCCAAGCTTTATATATTAGACATCTGAAGCTCTTTGTGGTGAAATAAAAGGAGGGATGACGTAGTGGAAACAGGCGGGCGTGAAATGATGAGGGGTAGTCAGGCTGGGAGACAAAAAAAAAGAGATTCCATTGGAGTATTATGTAAGCTATACTGCGTCCAAAGGCGACTACTCCGCGCACAGCCGGCTGCGTCCAATCATCTTCCATCCTACGAGTCTCCCCTGGGCTCGATCAAAAAGTTCCGGTGTAAGCCAGCATTCTAGGGAAAAGCCACTAGAAAATTGCGTGGAAGAAAGCTTCGAATACCTTGGGTTATTATCAATTCATCAGCAAAAAGTTACACAACGTGACATCCTACAAAGGCCTACCTACTCATGGAGTAACTTTGTTGATTACTTGCTTGGGTCGAAAGGCTGGAGACCATGCTTTTCTTTGTCTTTGTCCGTGGCAGGATGTACAATTTGGCTCATATCAATTGATTGTCCACGTCTGGGGTCATTTGGTCCTTTTTTTTCCGTTTCGTCTTTCTTCGTTTCGTCTTTCTTCGTTTCATTTTTGGGAGACTCCATGGTATAAGTTTTAGTATCTCAATTGCCAAAACTCTGGTCCATATTAGCATGATTCTAGAGAGGTGAATAGGAAATAAAAGGTATCCACAGGAGTTGGATGATCACCTTGGCGAGAAGCAGGAGATGAATGTGAGCAAATATAGTATATGTAACAAGAGGCAGAAAAGCTGGAATTGGCTACGCTGTTTGATATTTTGATGAGAGACTAACGTAACATTTTATACCTGAACCAAGTTGTCTCCCTCCTCGCTTCTCACTACTGCCACCAGACGACTCTAACCCGACCTCAAACCTGATATACTCAACCAACACAAAATCTCACACTAACCCTGCAGGTGCGGCATCGATTGAGGGTGATGGGTTCATGGCGGCTGCATGAAGCGGTCGTCTGGGGGCCGCCGTTGTCCAGTTCCCGCAAGATACGGCATCAGAGGTTGTAATATACAGCTCACCTTGCATTCTGTGCCGGGTCAGCTTTGGTGAGCTGTCCCCAGCAATACAGCCCCGTTCAATTGGTACCGGCCATTGGTCTTTGGCTCAGAGCAAGCGAAAGGTGTTCCTGTCGAGTTGCGGCCATATATGCGGCCACGACGAATAAGCTAGCCTCTTCGCATTTCCCTCAAGCTGTTTCAAGTCTCATAGAAAAGAGTATTCTGTTCTGAATACTTGGATTAAGAGCTTGAATCCGTACTCTTCATACTATTTGAGGGTCAGATCAGACTGAATTCATCGCGCTATAAAATGATGATATGAACCTAGCGATAACTCTACGCTCCGGTACCTTGGTATGATGGCTACGATCAGATATGCACCTCTAAACGTAGTCCATGCACCAGATTACCACTAACAATTCTTTACAAGGGTCTTGTCACAATTAGCCAATGAACATCTTTAACTTGATACTGGGCGTAGAGCGAATCTGACGTTGAATAGTTGATCTGAGCGGATTCTGAGTGGGAGACTGAGTGGGAGACTGAGTGGGAGGCTGAGTGGGAGGCTG
>JAAOAW010000414.1:0-152547 GCA_013186925.1 Fusarium succisae
GATCACCGGATCCGGCGGATCACCGGGAAATCCCTTAACTCTCTGAGTGATTGAACCAAATAATCTATCAGCATTATATCCTCAATTGACCTTCCTCGCTAGACCCAACCTCGTCGTCGTATCTCGAGAAGCTCCCGATCACAATATTTGGAACGTGATCGTCGCAGTGCTTAGTGTCAACAATATCGCTAAGTAGAGTGTTAGCCTATATCCTGGTAGCTGATTAAATTGTAGGACTTACTAGCTCTCCGTCTCTACCTCTCTTACACACTTGTTATCCAGAAACTTCAACCGGCCAGTCCCTTCGGTATCATTACCGAACTGAACGAACTGAAACATCAATGTCGAAGACGGTTGCCCGCACTTGATGAGGTAGTCAATAGCCCGCTTGATGGAAAACTTGACCTGATCGACACCAGGCTCCCATACCCCATCGGTATACACATAGATGCTCGTGGGTTTGACCTTTCTTCCAACAAGCACCAGATCGAGGATTGTGTCCAAACAGCGTCTCATGTTACAAGTCCCATCGACGGTCGGCATTCGGGTAATCGCTTTCTCGATCTGCCAGCTAGTCTTGCATATTCGTGGCTTCTTAGCGATTTCCGATGCAGCATAGAGCTCCATGCCATCTTCGTCAACAGCCTTTGCAACGTAGCTGATGACTCTTGCCGTCTTCTTCACCTTTGTCCTGTACTGTCCCATGGATTTGAAGTTATCGATGAGCATGATCTAAGATCGGCGATTAGTAAAAATATGACAATAGTAGTCAGAAACATACCTGGTCCCTGCCTTTGGCCATCGCAATCTTGATTCGAGCCTCTTCCATACCAGGGAGCCCCATTATCTCCTTCGCCTTACCAGGTACCATGCCAATGGAACTGGCGAAGGAGGAGAGGCTGGGCTTCTCCATCATTTGATACACTTCATCCACTGTAACCTTTGTGACTGCCAGTGAGGATTTTGGTGGGGACTTTGGTACCTGTACCTGAAGTTTACCTGTGTCCATCGACGAAGGAGTTACCTGGGTGACGGATGGCGCTGGTGATGAAGGTCCTGCCGTGGAGTGATCGAGAGAGACCCTAGGGGAAGCACAGAGCTGACTTGGAACTTGGCGGGCTGGCAGCTCAACACTGCCTGCTCGGGAACGGCTGGGTAGGGATGGGTTAGGCACAGTTCTTCGTCTATGTGGAGATATAGGGCGTGCTTGCGTAGACCGGCGACTTGCAGCTGCCTGGCCATTATCGAGTGAGTCTTCCTTTATGTTCTTGATCCTCTTCTCTGCTCGGATCCTGATATTCATCGCTGTCAATCTCTCATCCACACCAGTGAGCATGTAATCCAGTATGATATCGCTCATGTAAGGCGAGATATTGTCATTGCCTCTCTTGTCTTGTAGTGCTAACTTGTGAGATTCCTCAACAGCGGCAAGGCGTTCCACTCCATCGTGGAAGCAAGCATCGTGATCACGTTCTTTTAAGTGACGCTGGGAAGAAATCTCTGCTCTCCTTCGGAGGCGGTATTGTTCGCGAGCTGGTTCACCAGAAATCGACCAGACAAGCACATCGCTGAATACCGCGCCTAGAGCCCAGATATCTGCTGTTGGTGGCAGATCAGTTCTGACAGTGTCTTGAACTGAGAAGTTGGCGAAACTCTCGGGAGAAACTAGACTTATGGTTAGCTTTGTCAATAGATGCCTGATAGCACGTACTGTACATCCTGTTGCCCCTATTCTCTGTTGCCAACTTTCCACCCGAAGTCGAGATTCTGCCAATCTCAGCCAATCCGAAGTCTGTGAGCTTGAACTTGACGTCAAAGCGGGAGTCCTTGTCCTTTTCGGGGAAAACTAGGATGTTTGCTGGCTGAATGTCCTGGTGGACCCTGCAACACGTCAGTATATGGCTCTATCTCTCCTCTACGGCCTCGAATTACCCTGCAAGGAACCAGATCGGAGCTCCATCTGGTCGGTAGAGATCGTGTAGAACGTGCAGAGCATCGAGAAGCTTGAGCAGCCTACTCCACAGTAATCGGAACTCGCTCGGGCTGGCAGGTATAGGCGTGTTCTTGAAGAAGTCCTTGAGGGATCCTCCGGCTGCATACTCGAGAACTATGATGTGTTTGCTTCTTCCCTGGAATGAGAAGGAAGCAAGGTGCTGGGTGATATACTTGTTGTACTTGGTGCGGAGTTTGAGATAAACATCTGTCTCCGCTTTGTAGAGATCTTCTGTCCCAACGCCCTCGTAGACCTTGAACACAACGGGCTGATCTGCCGATGTCGCCAGCCTTCCTCTAGGGTGTACTTGTACTTCCCATAACGTGGCTGTGTCACGCCCGCCACGCTTCTGTGTGAGTTGCTTTTTATAAGTAACAGGTAAAATGGTCTTGGGGTGCACGACACGACTAAAAATCTTGTCTTGCGGAAAAAAGAGAGGTATAAACATCCACTGCTCTCGTAGGAAGTCACCTGCCCATTTGCAAGTTGAGGGAAAACAGCTTTCGTCGAAGGGTAATCGGCGATCATCAAGGCCCTTCACATTTGAACACAACCAACCAATCTCTTGGGGCTGTCCAATAAGTGCCAGGATAGAGAAAACACGAGGGAAGTCGCTGATGATCATATCTGAGCTTGATGCGACTGGAGGCTGTTGAGAGTTCAAGATGATATCGACACGTCGTCCCGTCCAGTAGTTATCCAAAGCGGATGGTATAACGTAAGGGACCTTTTCGCCATTGCCATTGATTCCCTCGCGTAGGTTATCTGCAATATGTTGATGGAAGTGATCCATGGTCTGTGTGAGCATCCTGCCTGTGTATGCAATGTGTGACGAATGTTGAGCGGTACAAATGGCTATCGATTCTGAAAGAATGGAAATTGACGTATTTGCCACTTTTGAGGTGTGTGTAGCAAAAGGCGAAGTAGATGGGATGTAATGGTGTACCAAATGAGAGCATGAGACTCACTGATTGGGGTCTGGGATGAAGATATAGGTCACGGGATGGTGGGTGAAGGCAGGCAGCCGTCACCTTTTAGCACTTGGATGTACCTACTGCGCCTTAATGACTTGCCTTGCCCTGACTTAGGTGCAAAATGCCTAACACAAACGTGGCGATGTAGAAATTGATATGATTCTACTGGCCTACCTCAATGATATGCTTCAGTTCATCAGCCACAGAAGTCCTCACAGGTCCAAACGGTTGAGGGCGCCCATGACGAACTACTGCGTGACCAATTGGGAGAGTAAACTTCTCAAGCTCTGGTTCAACCCTGTGAGCCGCCTTGCGGCATGTCTCAGACGAAGATCAGATATTGGTGGGCAAAACCAGGCAATAGGCGCAAGGTTGCCTTGCGGCTGATGAAGAGCGAAGCAGGGGTTTATTGATCATTCTGTCTATATGTGGGTCTTCTATGCGCCTGGAAACTGTGGTGGGCAGATTTGACAGCACTGTGTGTATGCGGGCAATGTGCGTGTTATGATAAGAAATGGTCCATCCTAGCCATCTTACCTTGGGGAGGTGCTCAAGTCAGACAATCCCCAAAGACTCCTCTTTCGACCGCTTTAGTGCTCTACCAGAGAGGAACTTGAATAGTAGCATCCACAAGATGAAGGTAATACACATAAGAGGGAAACATATGGCAGCAAAGAGCTTGAATGCTCCCGGATGGAAAGTTACCGCATCCCGGACATCCGTGGCAGCCTGATTGATCTCGACAAGCCCACTCTGGAAGAAGGCCTTGGCACAAGTCATTCTGGTCAGCAAAGCCTTGCAAAGCAAGAAAACATCGCAAGGCACTTACAGCTACAAATGTCCCAGGCAGAAATGCCAATGTGACGCAGGTGATAACGTGCATCGAGATTGTCTCCTTCTCCGTTTTATAAGCGATTCGCTCCATCTTTTCCGATTGTGTGTGCGAGCTCTCTGTAAAAATGCGGCTGACCTGCACACTGCGGTACTGTAAGATGCCATCGAACTGATTGAGATAGGAATGATCAGCAGGTGAAGGTGGGCTGCGGGTTCTGCAAGGCCTTACCAAATCCTTGCCCTGCTGCAGGCAAGATAACAAAGATTCTACCTGGGTAACCCGTATCTCTAGATTCTTCCTAATGCGCTCCACGCGGCGAGAAAATGAAGCCAGTTCATTTTTACAGGACCTCTTGATCGTCTCTGGAAAGTTAGTACGACTTGCTAGATCCTCATAGTGCTCAATGATGTCTCGGAGAGCTTGACGATTCAGCTGCATCACCAGCCGGAAACTCTCCAACTGGTCCGCTAAGAAATGCAGATGCTGGAACTCCTTGAACGAAAATGTCTCAAGGACCATCAGGCTTTCAAGCTGCTTGGCGAGTCCGGTGTCTTCCTCATTCGCTGGAAGCCCCGCTTTGTTGGACGCCACAGGTAGCACAGCAGATGAACATGTTCCCTTCTCACTGGTTGGAGAAAAGCACGAGATGAGGGGTTTCTGAGCCCATCGAGCCAGCGCGTTTGAGCTTTCTGTAAGTTCTGTCTTGTTGGTCAAGACGCGCGTGATAAATTTCAATCTTAGGTTAGGCTCCTTGTCGATTCGGGCTGTTCTGGCCTTTTTCAGTACCTTTCGGATCTCAATCTCGAAGTGATTGATGCATTTCCGCCATGACTCGTCACACCACTCTAGATGAATGAGATGTGTCAGCAGAGTGGCTGCAAAAGATCCTGGTAAGTCCTTGGCTGCAGCGGAGCTGAGTGATGTCTCCTCTGCTATGGCAGCTTTGATCCTCTCTTGTATGACACTATTGGCCTTGATATTCAGCCAAAATGTCTTTCCCTGGCCAAAGTCGTATTTATGGTGGACCGCCATTTGCCGAATGTTCCAAACGACTTGCCCTCCATCATCAGTTGACTCCTCAATCGACCGCAGTAAATATTGCACAGTATGCTCCCGACCTGACCGGCCAAGCTCTGGGATCTTGGTAATCTTGTCTTCGGGCGCGTCAAGAGTATCGTAGCTGTTGAACCCTGTCATATGGTAGTCAAGAGGTTCGCTGCTAACACCAAACGACGACAAAAAGTCCACAAAGCTCGCTCCAACCTGGTAAAAAGAAGACAAGAGTGAATAGCTCTCACGCGAGCAATTCAAGCGATGGCGCGAAGAGTCCGACCCAATGAAGCTGTGGGCATTAGTCTATGTCCATTTCCGCCCTCTGGAGGTGCTGTACTTACGCCATACAAAACTGGGGATCCTTTCGGTTCTGCTGCAAGTGCTTGCGTAGATCAGTGGGGCTCTCTACCACTTGTTCACTGTACCCTGGGAGGCCATTAGATACTGCGCAAGCAACTCCGCGAGCTGGTGAAATGGATCAGACAGCATACCTTTTAGAGTATCGCTTTGTTCTATGATATTTATATCTTCCTGTTTCTCATCAAACAGTCTTGTTTTCGGTGCTTCAAGAAACAAGCGATAACCATTGAGGATCTCTGCCCTCTGACATGGGTTCAGCAAGTTACAGGGGTATGAGTCCCACTGTTGACAGTGCTGCTTCAGTAGATCATATTTGTCCATTGTTCGAAGAAGTAGGTGCTTGAAGAGGCTTTTGAAATGAGTTTGATGGAAATTACTTTAATCATAGAGGATATCAAAGCAGCTATTATACGGTTCAAGGCATTTTGACGGTCATTTATTTGGGCGGAAAAGGTTAGCCCTCCAGCCACTAACATTGCTGGAATAGACACACTGTAACTTGATCCCGAACGTTTCTCAACAGTCCACAGCCTGATTTACGTGCACCCATGGGTTCTCAATTCCTCTTCTTCTTGGTGCGCAGCTCGCAAATATCCAACTTATCATCCTGTTTCAAAAGTGATCAGCTCAAAGTCCACTTCTAAGCCACGTGAAACAAACCTCGCTCAGTTCCTTGCCATCTGGCAGGGTAAACACATATTCTCCATCTTTAGACTGGAATTTGAGACACTGTTTAGCGCGCTTGGATAGAATTTGGTGGTCACGTAGATGAGGCTCACTTCGACAAGGATCGAGTCATCCTTGAACTTGCGCCGTAGCCAAGTTTGCAGGGCCTTCCCAGAAAGCCGGTAGTCGGGGAAACTAGCTTCTGGCATGATCGTTCTTGTGTATGGGGCGTAAGGCAGATTTGTTTTTGTTAGGTAGACTTGGTAAGGCAGAATACCCTGCTGCTCTGGGAGTTTAAATGCCTCGGGCGCAGCTCACAAGAACTGACAGGCTTGAAAGTCCAGGAGCTAGAAGGTGCTTTTCCGCAGAGCCGCATCTACGATTCCCGTGGTAGTTAGTCTGAGGCGCTGGGCAGATGTTGGTGATACACCTAACCTAGTGCAGAACAGTACTGCCTATCACATTATCACCTGCAGCATGAGCCAATTGAATTTCGTTACAGGGCACCCTCCTCACGACAAATGCGCAAAAGCGCTTCAAGAGCGGTGAAAGGTTACTGCCACTTGTTTTGACCGGTAACACCAACCAACAATCCTCCGCGATGGTGCGCTGAGCTCGCGGCTGTGATTATGGAGAGTGGAGGGAGGATGCCCTCAACTGCACCTTTTGCAGCACCATGTTTCGAGTAAATTACAGAAAGAGCAAAAACATCCTCAGGTTCACCGGGACGACATGTTGAAGAACACAAGACTATGGTTGTTACGAAAGAGTAGTGCTTGAAAGGTATAGGGTATGTTGTGGCTTGAAACTGGCACGGGGATTGGAGAGATGGCTGAGACAAGGCAGAATAGCTAGGCGATTTTCAGCCTTCAGCCGCACGAGATGGCAAATAGCGCGTCTGAGAGAGCGCTGCAACGAAGCATCATGAAATCTCAAAGGACAGTGTGAAGACTCGGGCAGAACCAGGTTTGAGCTACGTGGAGTTCACTGAAAGTCATTCCAACCTTATCAGTATAAGTGCTTGTCCAGGCGGGGCCTTATCCCTTGAAGATAGTGGAATGTCGACCCCGCAGGCCAAAAACGGGGCTGCACTACCATTCCGCCGTATCAGCTTTGACGGTGATGGAGAGAACCAAATGTCTACGTCAGATCGGGCACCTCTATTTTCCCAGGTTTCCCACTATGCTGAAGGTCCTGAATATGGTGCGTCTTTTATTAGACAATTATGGCTCATTACTAAACTGGAACAGGCACAGAACTGCAACCCGTCGCAAGGCATGGCCGTGTATCATCTCCCCTTGGCCATGACTCAGAGTCTCAGGTCCACGTGCCGATTCCTTCAGACCTTGCGGACGCCGCCCTTGACTTTGACTCAATGACACAAGAGGATATCTATGAGATGGCTCATCTGACCTGTAGGAATACTCACCCTACTCGTCGGGCCTTCCACTGACGCGCAAGTTTCACAGATACAGCAATCTCAACAGATCCTCAAGAGTTCTTCGAGAAACATGACCTCCGGCCCAAGCGATTTCACTACCCGCGTCATACAGAAATTCTCGTCGGCATCACAGTTTATAACGAGCCAAAACACCTACTCCGTCGTACTTTGCGGAGTATTGTCCAGAATATCTGGTACCTAAATATCCGTACACAGTCAAAAGTCTGGGGAAAGAGATCCTGGACTAAGATCGTGGTTTGTATCCTGATCGACGGTATTGAGTCCGTAGATCCTGGCGTTCTCGACGTACTCACTACTATCGGACTCTATCAGAATGGATTGTGTAAAAAGACGACAGAGAAGGGAGAGGAAGTAACGGGACACCTTGTAAGTCCACCCTACTCCGTGAGTCTTGAAAGGTCTCTGACATGGATCGATTTTGCTTCCAGTTTGAGTTTTCGTCTCATCTGGCAACCCATCTAGGTTGCGAGGATTCTCCAGATGACAATAATGACCCCCCCAACCGTGGGGATCGCTCAATGAAATTTCCAGTACAGCTCATGCTACTTATGAAGGCTTCGAACTGCGGAAAGCTCAACTCGTACCGGTGGCTTTACAACGGATTCGCCAAAGTCTTGGACCCCAATATCACAGTTCATCTCGACGTCGGTACCAAGCTGGGCAAGCAAGCGCTGTTCAAGCTCTGGAAGGAATTTGATATCGAGCCGATGCTTGCTGCAGCCTGTGGAGAGATCTCCTGTTCTTTGGGCGGCAACTGGCTCAACATTCTCAATCCCATTGTTGCCGCCCAGAACTTTGAGTACAAGGTTGGATTCCAGCTTGATAGGACGTTTGAGTCTGCAACGGGCTTTCTGTCCCTCCTGCCAGGGGCGTGTTCTGCTTATAGGTTTGTGCAATAACATCGATTACCGCAATGTAATGCTGACTCATGTTCACTGTCTAGGTACGTGGGCAGTGCTGGCAAACCACTCGAAGATATGCTTCTCGGCGACCCAACATGGATTCAAGGCCACGGCGACCTTCGCCCTTCCCTGTCCCCCGTCAACCTCAATCGCCACCTTGCAGACGACAGAGTTATATGTTTCAGGATAATCAGCAAACCAAAAACGCACTGGCTCTTGAAATATGTCCCGGTCACCGCCACTACTGACATCCCAATGACAACCACGGACTTCATCAACCAAAGACGACGGTGGCTCAATGGAGCTTTCTTCTCGACTATTTATGTCTTGAAGAGATGTGGACACTTGTGGAGGTCTGACCACACACGAATGCGCAAGTTGGCCTTTTTCATCCCTCTCCTTCATAGTGTTCTCGCTCTTGTCCTGGCTTGGTTCTCGCTCGCGGCGTTTCTCCTCACGACGTTCACTGTCAACAGCATATCTGGAGATCCTCCAAAGAGTGCACCGGCTGGAGGATTCCCATTCGGAAAGGCAACGCCGATTGTCAATGCCGTTATTCAGATAGTGTACTTGGCAACTGTCTTGTTTCAGTTTATACTCGCCCTTGGAAGTCGCCCAAGGAATCATCGAATCAGCTATATCATATCATTCGCCATTTTTGGACTTATTCAGGCGTATCTAATCATGAATCTGGTGTATCTCGTAAAGAGAGTTGCAGACTACAAGGCCGACGATACTGGGTCGAGCAATTATGCCTATATCGGGGAGTTCTACGCCGACATTGGCCAAAGCACTATCATTGTCGCTGGGTTCTCTGTTTTCGGCGTCTATGTCCTCAGCGCTCTTCTAGCAATTGACCCATGGCACCTTCTCACATCATTTGCACAATTCCTTTTTATATCATCATCTTACGTCAATATTCTCAATATCTACGCTTTCAGCAACACACATGATGTCAGCTGGGGAAGAAAAGGTCGGCATCAAGATACGGAAGCGGGTCAGAGACAAGAAGGACCAAGGCCAGCTACCATCGAGAGACGATTCACGTTTTCCGACCAAGATCCGAACATTCGATCAGCCGCCACCCAGCGTGATGAAACTCCCGAAGCGAGAAATAAAGAGTACCAACAGGCGCTAGCCCGAGCGACGGCTGAAGACGAGACAGCGAGCCGTGAGAGGAAACGACCCCAGGTTATCGCAGTTGCAGACGCTATGATGGAGTTTCGCACTATTCTGCTCGCCTCATACATTTTCTCAAACATATTTGTTTGTTTTATCGTCATGAATGACAGCCTCAAAATTTTGTGGTGGCTTGGTGACTCGTACTGGCATAAAGTCTGGTTCTTCCGTATATGGCTGTGGGCAAACTCGATCAGCTTTCTAATCAGATTCGCTGGCTGTTTATGGTATCATGTAGTCAGGGTATTCAGCGGGTTCTTCCGTGGCACTTTGATGTGATATGAGATTCTGTATATAGTAGTCCAGTATAGTAATGAACTGTTAGACTAGCGGTACATTGAAGTAAATACTATCTATCCTTACTCTAAGGTATCTTATAATTAATACACTGGAAGCTTAACCTAGAGCACATGCCGAAGCATCTCGGCTATACATATCCTTACCCAGGCCCATATAAAGACAACCAAGCAGCTCTACAGTGCCTCGACCAATCAGCGCAACAGATGTGTACTTGAACTTTCAGTAAACTGTGTCAACAAAGACTAGAAGTTAGGACAAATATAAAAACATTAAGATTATAAGCGATAACCCTCGATAATTGCATTCTTCTATCTCTCAAGAAAAAAAGAGACCTCCTCTGTCTATGAGGCGCATTTTATTTTATTTTCCGTCCGCCTTGATCGATTGCTGGCCTCATCGTTATCAGCCAAATGGAGATAGCGGATAATCTTTCGTCCATTTCTCTCGCCACACGTGACTTAGTCAATTCTTGTCCAATGACGCGCTTCGAGGATTTTACTTCATTTCCGCGTTTCACATCGCGTCAAGCCAGCAAGTAGCAGCACCAGCACGGAACGCTTACGATCGGGCCTTTTTGAAAGGCTTTCCGCCCAAAGTTGGCTTCTCGCGAAAAGCGACCACTTACTTTTCCGATCATACGCTTTGCGCGACCGTCACCATGGCGACTACATCGAATATGTTCCTGTACTCGCTCTCGCTCCACCCCCCGACGGCCATTTCTCAAGCGATCGTGGGTCAATTCTCTGGAACCAAGGAGCAACAAATCCTCACCGTGTCGGGCTCCGTTCTGACCCTACACCGTCCCGATCCGACTCGTGGCAGAGTCCAGCCATTCCTTTCGCATGACCTCTTCAGCATTGTTCGATCAATTGCCTCTTTCCGTCTTGCGGGAGGCTCCAAGGGTAAGCACCAACTGTTCGAGCCGCCCTGGATGGCGCATTACCAGTCGCAAGGATGAAACTAACTTCCTAGATTACATAATCGTGGCAACCGACTCTGGCCGTATAGCTGTTCTTGAGTATCTGTCGCCTCAAAACCGTTTCTCCCGCATTCACTTGGAGACGTTCGGCAAGTCTGGCGTGCGTCGAACGATCCCTGGCGAATACCTTGCTGCCGACCCCAAGGGCCGAGCCTGCATTATTGCGTCTATCGAAAAGAACAAGCTCGTATACGTCCTCAATCGCAACTCTCAAGCCGAACTCACTATATCCTCCCCCCTCGAAGCGCACAAACATGGAGTCCTTGTTCTATCCCTCGTAGCTCTCGATGTGGGATATTCGAATCCTGTCTTTGCAGCTCTTGAGACAGACTATTCAGAGTCAGACCAGGATCCCTCTGGACAAGAGATACCTGACGTTGAACTCGTTTACTACGAGCTGGATCTAGGTCTTAACCACGTGGTCCGCAAGTGGTCGGAAACTGTCGACTACACGGCATCACTGCTCTTCCAAGTCCCTGGCGGGAATGATGGTCCAAGTGGCGTTCTTGTGTGTGGGGAGGAAAGCATTACGTACCGACATTCGAACCAAGACCCTCTTCGTGTCCCTATTCCAAGGCGTCGAGGAGCTACTGAAGACCCGCAACGCAAGCGTACTATAATTGGAGGTGTGATGCACAAGCTCAAAAACAGCCCTGAAGCGTTCTTCTTCATGCTACAGACGGAAGACGGCGACCTTTTTAAACTCACCTTTGACCTGCAAGATAACGAGGGTAATCTGACAGGAGAGGTACGGCGCATCAAGATTAAGTATTTTGATACTCTCCCTGTTGCGAGCAGTCTATGTATTCTTAAAAGCGGATTTCTCTTTGTTGCTACTGAGTCTGGTAATCATCATTTTTATCAATTTGAAAAGCTCGGCGACGACGATTCAGAGCCTGCAGTTACCAGCGACGATTTCCCTACCGACCCTCGTGTTGCTTATCAGCCTGTGTACTTCTACCCACGCCCTCTAGAGAATCTCAACTTGGTAGAAAGCATCGATTCTCTAAGTCCTCTTCTGGACTGTAAAGTTGCTGATTTGACAGGGGAAGACGCGCCGCAGATCTATTCAGTATCTGGCAACGGTGCGAGGAGCCATTTTCGGATGCTCAAGCATGGGCTAGAGATTAACGAGGTTGCGACTTCTGAACTACCTGGAACAGTCTCTGGTGTCTGGACCACGAGATTGACAAAACACGACACATATGATGCATATATCATTTTGACCTCATCTGATAACACATTGGTCATGAGCGTCGGAGATGAAGTCGAGCAGGTGAGCGATTCGGGATTTCTCACCTCTGTGACCACCCTCGCCATACAGCAAATTGCGGACGATGGTCTCGTACAAATTCACCCTAGAGGTATACGACATCTCCGTGGCGGGGAAATCAACGAATGGCCTGCCCCCCAACATCGATCCATAGTAGCTGTTGCTACAAATGAACAACAGATTGCAGTTGCTTTAAGCTCCGGGGAGATTGTCTATTTCGAGGTAGACAGTGATGGATCGCTTGCCGAGTATGACGAGAAGAAGGAGATATTCAGCACAGTGACCTGTCTGAGTTTAGGGCCAGTTCCTGAGGGACGGGTCCGAAGTCCTATGCTGGCGGTGGGATGCGAAGACTGCACCGTTCGAATCCTTAGCTTGGACCCAGATTCCACGCTTGAGAGCAAGTCTATACAGGCGCTGACTGCGGCACCCTCGTCGCTAAGCATCATGGCGATGGAGGATCCATTATCGCATAGCTCGGGGTTATACCTGCACATCGGCCTGAGTTCTGGTGTCTATCTACGAACTGGATTGGATGAAATTACTGGAGAGCTATCAGATACGCAAACGCGGTTCCTTGGTCTTAAGGCTATTAAGCTCTTCCAAGTAACAGTCAAGGGACAAATCTGTGTTCTAGCTCTTGGCTCCAAGCCATGGATGGGTTATACTGACTCTAAACGAGGATACATGATGACACCTCTTGATTGCGATGAATTGGAGTGGGGATGGAATTTTAGCAGTGAGCAGTGTGAGGAGGGTATTATCGCGATTCACGCCAACTTTCTACAGTAAGTCTTCCCTTCCTACACATTTTCGAGCCTTGCTCTGGGCTAAGCCGTATCCGACGGCCTCTTTTGCACATTGTTTGCTAACCTACCCATCAGCATTTTCTCCATCGAAAACCTGTATGATAATCTGGTCCGCAAATCTTTGCCCCTCACATACACCCCACGACATTTTGTTAAGCACCCTCATGAGCCATACTTCTACACGGTGGAAGCGGACAACAATACACTGGGTCCTGAACTACGTACACAGTTGCTGGCGGCGGCAGCTGAAACCCAAACGAATGGGGATCCCAAACTACTCCCACCAGAAGAGTTTGGCTATCCCCGTGGTCATGGTCGATGGGCATCTTGCATAAGCGTTGTCGATCCCATCGGCGAGCAGGTGCTTCAGAAAATCGAGCTCGAAGGTAACGAGGCTGCTATGAGTGCTGCGGTGGTTCCATTCACTGGGCAGGATGGCGAGAACTTCCTGCTCGTAGGTACTGGCAAAGACATGATCCTCAATCCTAGGCAATTCTCAGAAGGCTACATTCACGTCTATCGATTCCAACAAAACGGGAGAGAGCTGGAGTTCATTCATAAGACCAAGGTGGAGGAGCCTCCTATGGTGCTTGTGGCCTTCCAAGGTCGAGTAGCCGCTGGAATCGGCAAAGCTCTGCGAATCTACGATCTGGGCTTAAAGCAATTACTTCGAAAAGCCCATGTCGAAGTGGCACCGCAGTTGATTGTATCATTGAATACTCAGGGCAGCCGTATCATTGTCGGCGACCTCCAGCAGGGCGTGACAATGGTTGTGTTTGACCACGAGTATCAGAAGCTAATCCCTTTCATCGATGACACAATTGCACGCTGGACAACCTGTACGGCCATGGTTGACTACGAATCGGTTGTTGGTGGCGATAAATTTGGTAACCTCTGGATTGTCCGATGCCCCGAGAAGGCCAGTCAAGAGGCTGACGAGGGAGGAAATACTCTCCTAAATGCACGGGATTACCTCCACGGCGCGCCAAACCGACTCGACTCGGTGGCGCACTACTTTGCTCAAGATATACCAACCAGCATCACCAAGGCCAGCCTCGTCGTGGGCGGACAAGATGTCATTGTCTGGAGCGGTTTGCAGGGTACTATCGGCGTACTCATCCCCTTCGTCACACGCGAGGACGCCGATTTCTTTCACACACTGGAAGTGCAGATGCGCGCTGAAGACCCGTCACCTGTCGGTCGTGACCACCTTATGTATCGTGGCTATTACGTGCCGGTCAAGGGCGTTATAGACGGAGACCTCTGCGAGCGGTTCAGATTACTGCCCCTAGATAAGAAGCAGCAGATTGCGGGAGAGCTCGATCGCTCTGTCAGGGAGATTGAACGTAAAATCTCTGTAAGTATTTCCAATCTTTTCCTACCTTTTCATATCTATCATGGAGTGTATACTGACTGAATCCAGGATGTCCGAACTCGGTCCGCCTTCTAATGGAGTTACTAAGAGCGGGTCTTTGGAAGCCAAGACGGATGAGTTTGAGTCGAATAGGATACTGCAAGGTTACTATGATCAACTGCGTCGAAGATTAACTTATGGCTTGAGCGGGTCACATATTCTGGATGGAAAATGAAAAAGGTTTACGGAATGATTCTGTTGCTCTATGCATGTAAAGCGAGCTCTAATAGAACATAAGAATGGTTCACTGGATAATCACCAAAATCAGAAAGCATAGCAATATATAGAATCAATAGAACCAAATGTGCTGTGTTGTTACTAAACGAATGTCCAAATCTCTCGTAACGAATGTCCAGTGATATCCAAAATGCAAGAGCGGCAACTTGTGCCAGCTCATTCTCACGGTTGTCGAGCCTTCTTGAAGGGCGGCTCATCTAGCTGTTCGTTTATCAGTTCAAACTGCGCAAGTATAACTTAGAAGGAAAGGAGGAACATACCGCCGCGCAGGCATACTGAAGGCGACATACTGAGAGTGGGGGCACTTGAAGACGTTTCCGACCACGGTGCCATCAAGCTGTCTCCATGCCTGCATGAAGAGCGAGTTGGAACCAGCGGTTCGGGGGTCAGAGGCCATGTTGATTTCATAGACCTGGTCTCCAAAGAAGGACGTGAAGGACACGTCGTCAGCTCGAAGAGCTCGCTCAGTGCTGGGCTTGCAAGAGCTGCAGACGGCGACCTTGATAGCCATGTTGATTGATGGTGTAGAGAGAGAGAAGAGTTGTTAAGGACGAGAAGGAATGTGGTTGAAGTTGTGAAGCTAATGAAGCAAATGAGAATGTTGATGAGATGAGATTGTTGACGAGAACTATAGCATGGACAACAGCTCATCTTTATAGACAATTCGATCGCTGAGCCGTACGTTGCGAAGTTGTTGGCATGTTGGTGGCTAGACATCTGATGGACGAAATTAGCATCATGAGTGTTGTGTTTGTTGGTGATAGTATCGTGAAGATTGTATTTGTTGGTGACTGCAATCAGGTAGCGCTAGATGATTGGGCAAGGCCTGGTCTCAGTTCCACTATGGAAGCGCCCGTCTTCAGGACCCTTGTTCGGGCCAAAAGTACTACTTGATGTAGATGAATAACGTTATTTTGAGATGCAGGACCCTTGCGCGAAAAGAAAATGATCTGTTTGCTTGGTCACGCCTCTGACCCCTGAGGCCTGACCCACAACAGGGATCCTGTGTGCGTACTCTGTAGCTTTCAGGCCAGTGCTACTCTAGCCATTCTTACACCTGTGCCATTGATACTTCCAGGAATGTTCAGTTCTAGTAGCCCTAGAAAGAGCCTGTCTTACTGAGACTCATCTATTATTGTATACAGTTCGAGTGTCAACACTGAAGGACTCCAGCTCAATTGCCATATCACATCTTGACTGGGCCAGAAACCTTGTAAACTCAAAAAAGCGGAAATGGGGCCGTGGAGTCATTTTAGTCCGAAAACTTGACTCTCGGACTTTTGACCATTCCATTTTGAGGGCCATCACATTTGCTGCTATGCTGAGTTATCCGTAGCCCCCCGCTCGCTTTTACCGTTCCCTTTTACCGTACGGAGTAGTACTGAGCGTTTACGGAGTATCTTGCTTGCATAAAGTTAGATAAGCGCCGTCACCGACTGCAGCCTTTCTCGAAGTTTCAGGTTCCCCATTCGTTCCTAAGCGCCCGTTGCTAAGCGCCCGGCACTGAAGGCCGTTGCATGATCGCCTGTTACATTACTGGATGTTTATTGATTGACTCCGCAGCGATCTTCCGTCACATGTCTACGGAGGTCTGTGTGAAAAGTGTTATCTCGAATGATAAAAACAGACCAGGAGCTAAGCCAATTATTTATTAGTGTGGCACTTTGGAACTCAATATTCCCCCGCAATCCCCTAATAACTCTATATCTTATAGACTTCTAGCAGTTGTAATATCGTTAAGACTTAAATTAACCACTATTATAGTAATTAATCTACTAAAGCTTAGGCTGCTCTTATATCTCGAGGTGCCGATAGGGATTGTGAGGCTTATGTTGATTAGACCGCCTCGATCTGAAAAAGGACTATCTACTGGTAGATTCTGATACAGATGGCTGGTCAGCGCCTTCGACCAACAGCTTAGAGCTGAGGTTATGCGCCTGAAGAGTACAAAATTGATATACTAAACCTAGTAATGAACCAAACTAGGCCTGAAGGGGCCGGGCAAATGGGTGACCTGGTTACGCACCATCCTTCTAAACTTAACATCAAATGACGGCATCTCCAGGTTGAAGCTAAGGTGTAGGACGACGATAAATACACTTCTGACACGTTGGTCGTTCTTTTGTGACAAAAGACTTAGGGAAGCGGCTGGTCCGTCTGTTCCATTGGCTACCGATTCTACGGAATACGACCCTTGCCTCTGGTATCACCAACAGACAACGGCTAAAGCGGAACGTGGCCCATGGGTCGAGGTCTTACTGTCAATGGAATTTACAAGAGAGGATATTGAGCGCTTAATAGACTTTAGGCAACTCTTGCTCGATATGGTCTAGCATTTTGTTGGTCGTGAAATGCAAATGATTTAAGTCTCAAGACGGCTGTGCGTTTTCTTGTTGGCACCGCGACCAACAATCAGATGCTGATCCCAACCAATCATAGGTTATTCATGGAATCCGAGACATCCGTCGTCTCCCGAAGTTGTGAATTATGAAAAAGTGCCATCGTGGCTAGCTACGAAATTAGAACCAGTGAGGCGCTTAAAGGGTCACTCATGCGTTGGTCTGTTCTTTTTTCTATGGGCGAACAATTCGCGCAGTAAAAACCTTCTTCATGCAGAGCAGTGAAGAGCATTTACTACGCGACCTATGAAAGGGTACAGAGTACAGACCTCGTATTCGCTAAAGTTACTCTAGAAGTCTCAAGATTTTCGCAATACCTTGCTCGTCGCCCTCCAGTGTCCCCGCCTTGTCCCCATCAACCCAGCCTATAGTGCAGCTTCCACCAAAGTCAATGATCCATGCATTATCATCTTGATCTATGAGAACATTCTCCGCTTTGACGTCACCCCATATGATGCCCTTCTCGTAAAGAATGTCAAGTGAATTGCGAATTTGAGCTGCCCAACGTTTCCTTAACTGTGGGGTGCTTGCAGAAGCTTTGGCCTTGGACAGTACACTCTTCTTGTCAATCCAGGAGAGCAGCATTCCTAGAAGCCCGTTGCCTTCCTGAACCACACCTACCAGTCGGCAGATATAGGCTGGAGGTGCAGGAGGTATCCGGGATTCGGTGATCTTCTGCAATGTGAGAAGTTCCTTCTTTGCATGTGATGGGCCAAAGGAGAGTCCGAACTTCTTGAAGAAACATTTGAGGGGTTGGCCATCTTGATTGGCGACGGTAATGCATGTTGGCGGTTTGATCAAATAGTCTTCCGGTCGACCATAGCATACTTGAACTTGAGATGGGGTGTAAGATTGAGTCCAATGATTCAGCTGCGACAAGAAATCGGAGTCGGATTTGACACTGGGGCTACTCCATCCATGGTTCTTGGTGTCGAGATTTTTGGGCTGTAACTCATCATCCACAGCTTCGAGATGGCAAACGAAGGTTTGTTCGGGGAAGTAGTAATGAGCCAAGGTCGGATGCCTAACGACGTGAAGTTCAGAGGATGGCGCAAGTCGCGCAATCAAAGGCTCGAAGCAATTCAGCAGCCATTCGTGGGCATCTTCCTCGTAGAAATCGTCAATTTCAACTTCTCCCGATCTCAAGAGCTCGAGACATTTAAAGTAGTGTTCTGTGATAGCGGGAGATCGAATAAATTGACTAGGACAAATATGGCAGTAGAAGACATAGCCAGAGTTGGATCGGATGATCAAATCACAGTCATCCTCAACGTCGTGCACTTGCCAGTAGGCTAGATCGTGTCGCATGGCTGCGGTGATATCTCTTCATAGGCAGTTTTGGGATTATGAACAAAGGAGAAACATGTTGTCAAAGGTAGAAGATTGAATCAGCGGTACAGTTGGTGCAAAGTTGGTGCCTAATGATTCAGGCCGTAAGGCATTTTTGACCTGTGTTTCACCTGCCGCTACAAGGGCAAAAAAGACAAACAGCAGAGCCTACTTTCTGTACTTTAAGAACTACTTTAAAGCTATAGATATCATATTTAAAGAAGTATATCTTATAAGCTGTAGTTATTTAAGCTATAATCCATTGCTTTAGTTAACTTTAGATTTAGTTTATAAGAAAAAGTCTTTATAGTTATACTTATAATAAACTTACTTTTTAGTTTCCTATAGTATTAATATTTATTTATTTATTTTTAACTTATTTACTAGTCATAATGTCCAAAAGACTAATAACCTTGGTATGAACAATTAAATTAAATTAAACTTAAATATAGTCTTATTATATTCAAGGTTATTTATGATTAGGTCTCGAAGAGTAGTAATTCCGGCATTGCGGATCTGAACAGGTTTCCGGTACACTGCAAGGTCCAGCATACGAATATGACTCCGGGCTGATTGCATGGTACCATTCGTCTCTTGGCTGTGCATTTTGCCCACTTGCTGATATCAATCGTAAACAACTAAATCGGAGGCACTCATAGTCTTTATGACAATCCGAACAGTGGATAGTTGCCTTACTCCCAAGCATTTTGTCAGAGTGTACCCTAGGCCTGTGGCCCTTGGACTCGTGTGCGATCTGCATCATACCATGTGGTAAAATATGGAGACGATTGTCGATATCGCCAATATAGCTGTCTCCCTGGAAATAAGTTTTATTAGGGTTTTCTCGCGAGTGAAGTCCGGTTGATACCCAGAGGAAGGAGCGGGTTCTAGACCCGAAGACCTGGGCGCTAGGTAGTTGTTCATCGACGATTCGATGAAAAGAATGATTAGGGTGTTTGCAACGCTTGATTATTACTGAATGTGAAAACCTTTCACCAAGCCTTCTCGGCACCTCATCCCAAGAAAATACTTGATGCCCGCACAAGCGAATATAACCTGTTCTGGCTATGCATACCTGATCTGATGGCTTTAGAGCCTCATCTGCTGAAAAGCACAGAGTCGGATGCTCAACTTCACAAGCAGAACAGTATATCCAGTCCCGATCATTCCTTGCTGCAAACTTGCAATCAATTGAGACGCCTGTTTGTCGCCGAGACTCAAACTCTGGTCGGCACCTCTTGCAAATGCGATCTATTCTAATAAGATCCCCTAGTCCTTTGATATCTAGGCCGGACTTTTTTATTTTATGTTGGAAGCAGTGTAGCTCGAGCGGTGAGGGGTTAGTACGCATCGACCCTGCGCACCGCTCACAGCAGTCTTCACCGGAGAAGACATGCGATCGAAACATTTGATCTTGCATAATGTTTCTGAGCTTGTAGCAGACCTGGCGAAGGGCGAAAAACGCAAATAGTGAGGGCTTATCGGATCCCTCGTATAGGATCTTGATGATATGTAGGAAGATTTCATCTGGAAGTATTGAGAAATAGCCGCAAGCGGCAGGCCTATGTGCCTTGGCGATGGCTTTATTTTGTTCACTGGATTTCTCCAGTTTGGCTTGATCGCCAGTTTCTTCTTCAGACATGTTAGCGATCATTCCATATGACCCTCGATCAGACATACTGTAAACACTGCAGGATTGTCGGTTTCGGCGGTGAAACAAGTTAGACAGCCACAATTTGAACATATTGATGAATTGAATCATGGTTAGTCTTTCTTGAATTTTATTCCGCTCATGTGTGTGGAGTAGAAAAAGGTCAAATACAAGAGGGAAAAAAGCCTGGGGAAAAGGGTGAATTTGTAGCTCTTTTATACTTACCCTCATAAGGCTTATGGCAAGGTTTACTAGTTATCATAAAAGCTTTTACCTAAAACCTTGTATTAAGGGGAAAAGCTTATATTAAGGGGAAAGGCTTAGTAACATTACCATTCATGACCTATATTCATAACCTCAGACCTGCAAAGCTGGTGCTGTGCTTGAGATGACCACCGATGCGTATTCAAATGTTACAGTTCTAGACGTTTTCAACCTGCTGACCTTGCTGGATGACGGTATCGCCCGAGGTGAAACTGAAAGTTTGAGTTCCCGGTTTCGCAATCATGGAATATAATGACGGACTGCTTGTCGCAGCTCAGAAGGAGGGCACGGCACCACGGAACGCCGGGTAATAGGGATATAGGTGTCCTGCGTTGACATGGATACTGACTTTGAGTCAGGCAAGCGAACAATGTTACAAGCAAGCAAGCAAATAAATTCAGCAACTATGCGTAAAAATGAGTATCTTGAACCGAAATACCCTTGTAACTAGAGCAGGTGAGGACATCCGTGGGGGATGACTGCGGCCTATAAGGTTAAGCTTTAAGCTGCGAACACAGATAATTAATGACAACACGATATTCCTTTTCCCGATATAAGCTTTTACCCATAAGCTTTCACGATGCAGGTGAAGACATACAAACGCTAAGCCTCCACCAGTGTAAGGACTATCAGGCTCAGGAAATGTTCGACAGATATGGCTTGCCCATGTACGGGCCGGTATCAAAGCTGTTACCTTGTCATATCTTAACAGAGGTGGAGTGCAGCAGACCGCATGGCTGATCTGGCCCGAATTCCTTGACGCGAGGGTTATGCCCTTCGTCGTGGACATGTCGGACGACAAGTCGGTTAATGAAATGATTGACCAAGCCGTTTGGTTTGCCAGGGACGTGGATGATATACGCCTTTGGGATTCCAGCGTTTGTGCAGGCCTCTGGAGTCGCGTTAACCCTAAGCCCTAAGAACAGTAGCACTAGATCATTCGAGAAGTTGAACGGACGTACTTGAAGAATTGCGGTATTGACGTTTTTTGCGACAAGACAATCGGGACAGCCACTGCATCAACATTTTGATGTATTTTAGCACAGCCAGTTGCTCTAAAGGTTTGTTACGTGTGGTAGGCCATTTGTAAATAGGAGAGAGAGAAAGGTCAGAGGAAAAAGGTAAACTGTCGACTCTTTTATACTTTCCAGGCCAAATAATGTTATCGTGAAGAGTTAAAATCTCAGTAGGTTTGGATTTATTGAATTTTCTGTCATCACAAAGACAAGAATGCAGGTGATTAGGTTATGGTGGTAAGCCAGATTTGTGATTTGCCGTTGAGACTTCTGGCTGAGAGCTTAAATCAGCCGACAGAACTCAGTCGAATCAGCGCAAGGAACTTAGTTTATTTCCGCGTAGACTTCTCTCGATCTTGCATCTCTTCAGTGCCATCACGAAGACCTTTTAATCCGATGTCCAAGTTGTGAATCAAATGTATGATTTGCAGTTTACGCATATAGCTGGTAGCTTACATTACGACAGCGAACTTAGACAAGCCTTAGGGTCTATGTCATAAGTTTAGGCAAATTTAGGTTATTTTATGATAAGTCGTCTAAATGAGTAGAGTTTAGGGTCTGAGCTTCTCTTGCTAGCTATTGACATCGCCAAAGGGCGACCGATGAAAGAAAAGAGAGTTTCAAGCTCAAGAGAGCCATCGATCCTGAGAGTGCCCATCTCCCTAGGGACTTCGGCATTGGGGGCGAGACTTGTCAAGGACATGCTGTCCTGTTGGGCGCTGGAGCAGACATCAGTCGCTCCGTGGAGGTTAAGGAAGGCCAGAATGATGGCGAAAACGAGGCTAAGAGTCTAGTATCTCATTTTGACGATTGACATAACGCGTTTTGAAAGACTAGATAGCTGTTCCAAGGGCGTATCGGGAAGATTGCGCACGATGCAAAGGCAAGTGAACGTTGAAAAGACACAAGGTCCACTTGTGATACGCCCAGAGCTCTTGGTAACTTAGTTTGTGGGTTCTAGGTCTTCGAGGGCGCTGTTCATGGCAGTCTCAGCCTGTTTGACGAAGAAGTTGTCAGGACGGTCTCCTCAATTAATATCATTTTCACGGTCACTCAACCACTTTTTTTCAAACCTCCCTCTTCCCACTACTGTGTCAAGAGCTCTAGAAGTATCGTAAAGTGAATTTATCCGATTCATGTTATCACGAAGCCTGATTCCAAGGCTGAGAAACTTCTCAAACACAAACAAAGAAACATCGTTAAACTGAACACCAAGCTTAGCCTACTAAGACGTCCCTGCTTTAATTTTATCCTCACACGGTAATCTTCTTATGTCCTTGACACAAGGACTCCATTTCCCTAGGTGTCAGGGGAGTAATAATATAACATTTATATATTTATAATAATTTTATTTTAACTTGTGCGTGGCTGGTAAGTTACCAGAGCTGATCATGAGCTTCTTTAGTAAGATTGTATAAGATGTTATGTCTAGCTAACAAGTCTCTGATCCGGGCTCTAGAAGTATCTTCTAGCCTTCTATTGATTCTCTCTAAAGAGCATAAATCCTCCTGCTTATCACTTAGACACAAGTGAGATCAGCAGTTTCCTGGTCAAAAGTGCATCGATCGGTATGTGTAAAGGAAAGCTGGATTTCTCATTAGTCAAACTGCTCATGAGCTTCAAAGACAACCAAATAGCGACTTACGTTGATGAGGCCACCATCTCCCTCAGTAAAGAACTGGTTAGGGGCAGCAATGTACATGCACTCGTAATCAGTGTTGAGGATTCCAAGTCTGAACTCAACAGAGGACTGTCCGTCGATGTTGGCAGGATCAGCAACCGAGAAGGCTTTGTTGTAGCAGGCAGCGGCCTGGAGACGCTCGGGGTCGGGGTTATTAGCCATCATGGACTCAGTGGTTTGAACAGTGAAGGCTTCGCGGCCAGCGTCAAAGTTGGAAATGTCACCGATGAAGGCAGCGGCAGCTTTGACGGCCTCGTTGACAATAGCAGTAGCTGCTGCGGTACCAGCCGCAGTAAGGATAGCGATCGTGACCGGTTCGCGCTTGCTGAGAATATGGCCAGTACCCTTGGCTGTGTCTCGGGTCTGAAGAGTAGTGGTGTGAAGGCCTTTCTCAGCTGGGATGACTGCACCGTTGACAATGGCAGAGCATCCAGCGACAGCGGCGACTACTTTGGTGAAAGAAGGCATTTTGAAAGTTGTAAGTAGTGGGTAAGTCACGGACTTGGTGAAAATTGGGAAGTTGGAGCAAAGAGCTTGAGAGAAAGAGAATAGGGTGTAAGGGATGAAACTGCGCAGCAGATTGTGAAGAAGCGAACCGAGTTGATGAGTTGAAGAACGAACAAGCCAGGAAAGCTCGACACTTTATAGCCTTTCCTTCTCATAATGTCTCTGTGTTTTTCGACGATATAACCATATCCTCATCTCCTGTCATGCTGTGTGTCTATCGGCATGGCCGAGCCATGAGACAAATGACTAATATCTCCACCTTCTTGAACCGTGTGTTTGATAAGCTTAAACTTTATTTCAGCAATCCTTGCCAACTAGATGTCAGCTCTCAATTAAGCGATTTGACATAAGGCATGTCTCAGCAGTTTGAGCCCAACCCGGCCGGCATCACGGGGTCAATAAGGCTGTCAAGTCTCAAACGTGCTATCAACAAGGATGCCCGAGTCATGAACCTCCCGGGTAAATTATGGACCCTGAGAATCGTCGGCAAAATCCCGTGTTAGACGAGCTGAACCAATCATGTACTCTCAAACAGGGCCATGCCCCGTTATTTCCTCGGCATTGAATCCTCCCACGTTGACTTGTCGTCGTTCTCAGGGACCTGAAGACCAGGGTAAGCCGAAACCGACATCAAACAGGCTGGAATATGTCAGTCAGTTCATCTCAACTAGGAAGCGTAGTATTCCAAAGATCCAGAATAATTCTCCTCCTCTCGCAGTCTCAAAAGAGCCAATAGTTCGTATATCTCGCGCACTGGCCACGTCGAAGTCCAGACCTAATGCCAAGCTCGGTGAGACCAAGTTCCGAAAGCACCTAAGCAAGGCCGGTGCAGTAATGTAGTCCCGCTCTCTTATGTTCTGCATTTTTTGCTATGGCTAATCAATGCAAGGAGCCTAGAATAAACGTTTTGGTGGACGCGAATGGCTTCAGGAGACCTGCCCTAGAGACCCCGTTTTATGCTCGAACCTGTTACGTAAATATTATTAGAAAATGTTCATTGGACACTCCTTTACCCTGTAGAGTTTCTTTCAAAATTAGCATCTTCAGTAAAGAGTGTTGATACACCACGAAGAATTTGTACTCGAATGTTTGCAAACACATGAGTTTGCAACTAAGACACAGGTGTTGTTTAGTACTGTCGCTTCCAAAAGCTAGGTTTGGCTAGTATACGAGTGCTTTTCTTCCTCCTTACAAGTATAATACCCTATAGCTGCCCAAAGAACAATTAATTACGCCCCAAGTTAACCTGTACCAGTAGCCTGGGTGATTCCTGTCATTGACTGTATCAGCCCGAAGATGATCGCCAGAAACATAACCGTTATCAGGGCCCGTTTCAACTTGGGGATTAAGACTATCTGGAGGCCTTTTCACCAATCGTCAATTTTTTAGCTTCAAAGCTATCGATTCATTTCTAATGCCATCCTGCCTATGTTGCGTTGGGTGTAATATTAATTGTGAATATCGTGCGACTAACAACTATTGCGCTACCCAATACTCGTATACGCAGCGTCTCATGACAACAACATAGGAGCCGAGATTTACAAACTGGAAGTGTGGTGTAGGGTAACAAAATATTCCGCAGCCCTTACCTTAGGCGCCTTACAAAGAGAGAACCATGTGGAGAAAAAGCTTAGTCATGGATTACGGGAGATAACAAGGTCATAAAGAAGAAATGATTCAGGTTTATTGTAGTTACTCCGTATATCTTGGACCAATCGCCTAGAATGAATTACCCTAAGCGCTTACGCTTATGTGCTTCGCTCAGTCATCCCACTTTAGGAGCTGAGACTGTACAACATAGGTATATCTATATATATCCCTCATCGGTATATTTCTTCATCCCACTTACACACCGCTATAATGAACTCGGCTCGCCAACCTAGAGCTCAGCTCGAAGATATCGTCAACGTCAAGCAGAGCTGTCCGGTATGCAGAGACCTACAGCCCGGCGACGAGTATGATGAGCTGAATACTATCGGAATCGAAAGTCTCAGAGATGATTGTGGATACTGTCGTATTCTCAAGTCGGCCATGAATAGCATTGCTGATGGACCAACAACTCAGCTTTTTGTTCAAAGCAAAAAAAATGAGCCCATTAGCGTTGAGTACTTCTATGAGAAGGACCTGGGCCCCGAGGATAGCTATGCGAGTAAGGCGGGGTTCATCGTCTATTCTCACGACGAGGTAAACAACCTATTCAATTTACGAGTATCTAGGCTCATGATAACCTGGAAATTAGTCTCAGCTCATCCCTGACCTTGGGATGCTTAGCGAATATCCCGAATCAACCGAACTTGGTGCATCTGCAAATTTCATCAATGCACAGATGTTAGAATGCAGCACCAAACACGAGTCATGCAAAAAACAACTCGAGTCACCGCTTCCAACACGTGTCGTTAGTGTTGGCTCTTCTGACACAGACATCAGGCTTGTCGAGTTAAAGGATGTCCCGGCACAATACGTGACATTGAGCCATTGCTGGGGCGGTAAGCAACCACTCAGGACAGTTACAGCCAACATCGAAGACATGAAAAAGTCAATCGATATAAACTCTCTACCGATTGTCTTTCAGCAAGCGATTCAGATCGTTCGGGCGCTGAATATCGAATACATATGGATTGACTCGCTCTGCATTATTCAAGACAGCAAGTCGGACTGGGAACTCGAGTCTTTCAAAATGTGCGATTACTACGAGAACTCCTTCTTGACTATCTCAACAGCCACATCACCAAATTCCACCGTCCCATTTCTCGGCCCACGAGACAAGCGGTGGTGCCCGACTAAGCTCAACCTGACGAATGGTTCAAGTAGCGAAGACATTTATGCGCAGCGCATACCGAAGGAGCCAGAAGAAGAAGGAATGCTTTTTACGCGGGCTTGGACATGGCAGGCAAGAGGCTGCCATGTCATCGCGCACTATTTATTCCACGCCGTCAGAACTCATTTGGGAGTGTTCGGAGCATGTTGCGCCGCAAAGATATATACCCGATCTTGAGACATCTGAAAGGCTGGGCTTTTCTAAACTTTTATCTATTCTGAGATTTAGCTTGACTCCGGATATGAGTCGCGATATCGACAGTCCAGTGGGAAGCGGTAGTGACAGTATCTCGGGGAGCGAAAGTCCCATTGGCATACCTCCGACAGGCTTTGATTCTGCAATGTTGTCAAATCCTTTGCCAACCTCGCGACCTGATAGCCCCAGCTCCAACTCTTCCGAAGCCAACATGATGAATTTTGTTTGGGATATGTGGGATGACTTGGTGACATACTATTCACGTCGTCATCTCACCTTCGTCACTGATAAGTTGCCGGCACTGAGTGGCGTCGCTTCTCGTGTCCTTAAAATCACAAAGTCCCGTTATCTTGCAGGTATGTGGGAGGACAACCTTGGTATCGAGCTATGCTGGGCCAGGGCATATAGAGAGTACCAGGACTTGCCGACCATTTCCGCCGAGTATGTGGCACCCTCATGGTCATGGGCCTCGATACCCGGAGTAGTGAAAAGTCGGGTCGAGAGAACGATCAGTATCTTTGAACCCAGCTTCACAATCATTGAAGCCAACTCTAATGTCTCAGGGCTCAACCCATTCGGCAGGGTCACTGCTGGTCATCTTCACATGAGAGGACAGATCGCTGAGGCGGTGTTGACCTGCGATGACCCTCAAACAAGCGTCTTTTATAAGATATCTGGGCCTCCAGAAAAATGGGAGTTTTCTCCCGACAGCATCCTGGTCTTGGATAATAACCATTTGTTAAGGGCTAAGCAGGATGCGAAGCCTTCCAAGTTTACGGCCAAGGTTTATTGCCTGTACATTGGCTCGACTTACTCTAATCGAGGCGACGAGAGTGACAGGGAACATTTCATGTTAGTATTGAGTCAATCTGATAACGCCGATGGCGATAAGTCGTTTTGTCGCATTAGCCTAGCCTACTCCAAGAGTAACTTGTTATTCAACGGAGCTCCTGTACTGGATGTCATGTTAGTTTAAACATGACTTAAAGTACAACTGCTACCCATAGAGTTACTCCATATATTATTAGTCTGTAGATATCGTCAATAATTGCAAAGGTTGGTAATGTCTGGTAATTTCTCAAGACCGGTATTATTCTTGGTGCATAGTATTGTGTTGGAAACAGTGTATTCAGTTATGGGCCCAGCATACAATACTCCTAGAATTGTTCAATCCCATGCTATCTGTACTACTCGTAAGTCGCAAAAACCGAACCAACCTCCTTCCCATCGTACTCAAGCCAAAACTTCATCGTAGCCTCCCTTGTCGAAATCACCAGTTCAAATTTTACTTGTAGCCATTCTCTCCCATCAATACCGACACGCTCTTTAAACAGGGATTTGTCTACCCCGCGGAGATCGCTGGTTAGAGTGCAGTTGGTCCTGATATCGCTAGTAGGATACTGCGGCGCCAGCACCACCTCTGACATCGAAAGTTTGTCCTGGAATAACAGGTCATTATCAGAGTGATCTTTCGGAACATGGCGGCTGAGGGAACGCCGGATGTCTTGATCGCGCTTGAGGTCTTGTCCTTTGAGGATATACCACCACATCTGGAGGTACAATCAGCAGGCACTCCTCTGTAAATTCTGAAGGCAGCTTACTTTCTCTGTCCGAAGTGTTCCATCAACTGGGTCAACAAACGTTGGCTGCCCTTTATCGGTTATGGGTTCATAGAAACCGCGGACAATTACACCATAGTGACGGGGGGCTTTTGTAGATACGACATTTGTATACGACAAACGGCTCAGCGCGGCACCTCTGCAAATTATTAGAGGGGGCCATAAATCAGCTGTCAAGACTCACTTCACAATAGCTGCCCAGGCATCGTCAGGCTGAATGACCTAGAATTGTCAATTCTTGGAATCCACCAATGTCTCGCAGCTTCTCACTTGAATATCTGGGTTTGCTTTCTCTATACGAGCTTTGAGGTATTGGCTGGCGCCAAATCCACCAACAAGGAAGATCCCCTAGAGATAATAATTAGCATAGAAGCGTAAGATATGCCGAACTCACCTTCAGCGGCTTGCCAGGACGCTTGAGCCTAGCCCCTTGAACCTGTTCATTCACCAAGCGAATTATGTCTGCAATCAATGGCTCAAATATGTCACGTACTGTCTCACTATGATACCTTAGTTAGACTACTCGTACCTGAGCGTCGACAACGACTTACCCAGACATGTACCAAGTATCTCTCAGAAGGCGTTCTTCATCATCGTCTTCAAGATACGCACCGGGAAAGTTCACGATGTATTCGTCCTCCAAATCACCGTTGAACGCGGTCTTGATGCTCTGGTCGAACTGGCGCTCGGCTAGTGGCCAAGCATCGTGATTCTTGAGACGGAACCATTCTTCGTCTCCGATCAAGTTCTGCACCGCTTCGGCAAAGCGTCGATTAAGGCCTAAAGATCCTGACATACTTCCTATAGCTCGTCAGATGTAATAGAGTGTATGGAGAATTGTATCACATTACCTATGCCAGGAACCACTTCTGCGAGGTCAAGGGATGGCTGTGTTGAGACGACTTCATATGAGATCAAGTCGACAGTGCCACCTCCGGCGTCGCAAACAACAAAGCAATCCCCCTCCTTATTCAATTAGTCTAAGATGATCCCTGAAACCATATTTCAGTACTTACAGCCAATGCTCTCTCTTGGCTCATGAAGGTGTAGAGTGCAGCCGCCTCTGGCTCCTTGATGACAGCCACTGGAAATATACCAGCCTTTTGCGCGGCCTGAAGTGCGTCAGCATTGTGATCTGTGCTAATCTTGTCACTGCACCTACCTGCATGGTGCTTTCTTTGGCCATGTCCGACCAAACAGCTGGCACACTGAGAACGAAATCCTTCTGGCAAAGGTCAAGATAATCTCGAGGCACTCTAGAGGCAATCCTCTCCAGGGCGTGGTTGTACATAGCACCCATGAAGTCTGCTGCTACATCAACAACTCCCTTCGGAAGTTTCTTCATCTCGCTCTTGAAGCTGCTGGATGGAAGATAAGAAGGTCTGGTTTGCTGAGGGTCAAGAAGAAGTTTGACGCCTCGTACATGATTATCACGCCAGTTGACTTGACCTCCCCACTTGAAGCTTGTACTGTCTTCTGGATCGTACAAGATTGCAGTGGGCACTTTAGGCTGCGTGCGACCTTCGAGTCCTACTAAATGTCAGTGTAGGCTACTTTAGTAATTCTTATTCCACGTACCGAGCCAGTCAACTACTGGTACAACATCGGGCTTTCCAGACGAATTACAAAAACAGTACGCCACGCCTGAATAAGTTGTTCCGAAATCAAGGGCAATAATGACCCGGTCCTTTGTGTCAGGGGCGGGAGTGGTTGAGTTGCTACTGACATAACGGACAGCGAAAGTATTGTCCAAGGAAGTTTTGGTAGGGCGAGCGAACATAAATGCCATGGTGGAATATTCTTTGCAAGATATAAGCAATAAGTGTTCTGTTTATCATCTTGTAGGATAACTCGAAGGGCCATCCGGTTTAATATAGGACAGAACGACGATACGTAATGTATTGTGAGAGTAAGAATAGCGAACTCTAAAAATACCAGGTGCGGCTGAGTGTTTGACCATTGTCAAATATGAAACCTTTTGGAGGGTTATCTAGCCTGGATATTGCTGAGTTGTCTGGCGTTGGTCAGCACCATTACTTCCTTTGACCAATACCTACAGCACGCTATACTCTAAGATGGCCAACATACTCTGGCCTTGGTTTTGATTCAGCCATTGCCAACATTCAATTCAGAAGTGTGCCTTGCGTGGCATTGAATCAGCCTCATCCTGTTGCATCGCCCGCATAAGCGCTCAACACAGACAACCGGCCAAGAGTTGGCCACACCTGACACATTCCACGACACCATCTTATCTACACTGCCCTCGCTACTTACGACCATCTTGCATACCTCGGCAGAGAGCCACTGTCTTGTTTCTCATTTAGACCGAAGGAAGTAAATACACACATAACTCGTTGTCTCATTAGCAGCTAATCATATCATCAGCGATTCACAACTAGTATTTCCAACCTATCCTTACTCTCATACCAAAACACTCTGGCTACTATCCTGGAATGAATTTCTTCGCATCTATTCGGCAAAAGAAACATCGGTCCCCACTCCACTTTACAAGCATCGGTGGGCGCAAATCCCGAATGAACGTGGAGACCTTCAACAACCATGGAGGCAATGAGATGGAATGGGAAATGACACGTAACCCCAATCTCGTATCTCAGGTTCTCAATCAGCTGCGTCTGGAACTACGAACTGACTGGGATCGGGGCATCGACTCGGTCATCAATAGAATCGAAGCCGGACACCAAAAGTGCTTGCAGGCCACGACAGACCACATAGAAAAGACCATCCGGAGAACAATTGAGGGATATCTTGTTGATCGCCAAGATGAATCCCAGTCAATTCATTCACATAGAGCATCTCCTGAACCCCCAAATTCACAGCTTTTGCTGGAGTCCACCGATCCAGACTACAACACCCAAGTTGAAGACCTCACAGTAACACTGGAGAAAACAAAGGCAGAGCTGGAAAATGTCAAATCTCGATTGAAAGCATCGGAGTCGAGAGCAGACCAACTCCGCAGCATCATTGTACCTCGTAACGAGGAACCCATACTCGACAGCGAGATACAGAGAGTATTCTCCGAAGTTCGCAACATAACTCAATGGGTGGCTGAAAGGCTCTTTTCCAACACGGACAGCCATCGAGAGCCCACAACAATCCATAATGCCGCCTTCTACGAGGACATTGCGGGCATCTCTCTGGAATGTCGACAGGACGCTATTCATGCGCATCTATCCCGACTGATTAGACAACGGTTCTTTCCCACAAGTGTTAGTGATGTCGAAATCGGTGGGAAGTATGAGGAACTTCAGAAATTACTTGTTGTAGCAGAGACTAAAATGATGAAAGCCGTTGCAGCTCGTCATCTTACAGGTACAGCCTCCATCTCTATCGCTATAGATTTCTTGCGTCACTAACAATCCGAGATTCAGGCATCTCCGGCGGAGAAATGTTCAATTGGACCCGTGCCACCTTCAAATGTCTCGATCTTCTCGTTGATAAATGTAATGAGACAGATTCATATGCAGTATTTCTTGAACGCTTCTTCAAGCCATTTGAGACAGATGACAAAAAGTTACAGAATATCGGCAGAAAAAAGCTCAAGGTCCTTTGCGAAAAGGCGAGCGAGCTTGGCATCCTCCTGCAACGCTCCGAGAACATATTTCAGGTCTTCACCATCAATAAAGACATTGATTTCTCAGTTTGCGAGAATAGGGCCGAAGAACTCAGATGCAATGGGAGCAGAACAGTCATCGGAGTGAAAGCTGTTGACTGTTGTTTATTTGGAGGATTGAAGAAGATGCCAAAAGAACATCCAAGTAAGGCGATTTGTCTAGAGCGAGCGCAGGTTTCAACGAGGATTATCGTAAGGAAGCATTGATTCCCCGAACGGAAAAGACTTGCGGGACGAATATCTTTTTTGTCTAGTCTTTTCACGATTACATGTTACATGCAGCACTTGCAAACCGGTGTTAAAACTCAATGTCACTATGAGGGTACATGAAGCCCCAATAAATGATAACTAATTCAAGCTGTGATAGCCCCCAATAGTGATTGCGTTGGGTGGCATAAAAGGACACGTTTCGTGACTCGAGAGTTGGCCATTGTTGGGAAGCTATCTTGAGCTAGCGAATGGGCTATACGGCATTGACCAACATCCCGAGGTTACTTGCGTTTGGATGAATGCATTATCGGCTCTAAAGAACAAAGTTTCACGGCTGCATTAGTTTTCAGCTATGGCAGGATGTGTTTCGTACGTCGGCCGCGGCCCGTTTCAACTGGACCAACAAACACCTCATTTTGGTCAACCTTCGGCCACAGCATGTGTCTACGACACAGAGGATCAATGACTTCAGCTAACTCATCAATAAATGGCTTCTTAATGGCTAAATTATGTCTATCCTCAAGATAGGATAGGCCTTCCGACTAGGCCTCTTACGCAACTCGGCAACTTGACTTTAAGCGCCGACCCAGTTTGACGGCTTGCTGTCTCGCTATTTCGTAGCTTTCTTGGCCATTCCTGTGCGAAGATGAGAGGTCTGCCAGTTTCATGAGCATGCAATAAATTTGGTGAGGTGGAAGAAGACAGACCGCCCATCCAACACTGCTGCATTGAACGCGTAGGTATGCACACTTATCTAGACTGTTGTTGGTCTGCTGATACTGGCGCATCTTTTTTCTTCCCTTCGTTGGATGGCCCCCCCAAAAAGCGGTTCAGTGGGCTTTTTTGGTTTCTTTCACGGCTGTCTGCATTGGCCGGAGGGCCGGGAGGGACGAATGGCACATTTGGAAGGATGGCAAGAATGCTCTCAATGAGAGTCATTGTCGTTTGTTGGTATGTGTTGGTAGGATGTTGACTCAGAGCTGGGGGCCGCCAGTGAGTGGAACCTATTTATCAAGTATCTGGATTAATTCGTAGGCAGCACTATTTCAGATTTTCAGCGAGCATCCACGTGAGGACTCAGTGACGTCAGCTTTGGCTGTTGGTCCGTCTGGTTTACCTCTTAAGATTGCAATTCATTGGTCTGCCAAGGGTCTTGAGGGGCACAGGCTGGTCCAGACTGTTTCCATCAGGCCACAACGCACACTTAGTAGAGTTAAGCCTTCTAGCAGCTCAGAGGAAGCCGCGGCAGGGTCAGAAGGCGGCTTTCATGTCAAGGGCTGCTAATACCGCTTTACAAGGGACAAAGGAGCATATTAGACCAACGGCGATGGTATCAGCAGCGACATAGGTGGCATCTACAACGATAGGCTCTTCGCGTATTCCGGTTCCCAAGTCAGCGACTGGCTTGAATTCACACGAAAGATGTATGACTGATTTAACCATGAAAGCGAACCAAGTCCAGTGGAGCCATCGGTATTCGAAATTGTTCAAGAAACAGATGTGACGGAATAGTGCCAAGTTGCATTAATCCTTATCTACAAGCATGTACTCAATACAATATAAAATCCTCAAGACGCCTGTCATATGTGCCTTGGCGACATTTGCGCCTAAGGTATCTTTCAACATTAAGAGTACGATAGATGCTTTGCAACTCATCAAATTGCCTCTCGATAGATATGTAACGTTAATCGAGCAGACCCTGCCAATTGTGACAATGCTCCATGTGGACCTTTACATGACCCCATCCCTCCACGCTCTGAAGTATAGTCTTGACCTCAGCGATGACCTCGTGCCAACGTGTCTCGTCCGACTCATCGAAAACCGAGATATAGATTGTAGGAGGATTGTCTTCCGGAATCGGAAGTACTCCATACTGGAAGAACCCCATAAGGGACACGCAATCTTCAGTCGCTTTGAATGACTGGAGGCATTCGCTGATCCTGCCGCCAACCGAGTCCCAGGTGCTAACCAGAGAGGTATCCTCGACCGGACACAAGTAGATCCCCTGCTCAAGTTCGGGAGTGATGATCTCGACATGGATATTGCCTTCGCTGATAGAGGATCCTCTGGATAACTCAGCGACTGCCGTAACCATTTCTTGCACTGCTTTCTCCCAGATGGATGTCCTTTCAGGAGACCATGGTGCAACGACTAGGAGGGTTGGTATCCTGGATCGCATCTTGAAGTGAATCTGATCGTCCATGTCTTCGATAGATAGTAGCTTATGCTTCTTAGCGATGGCACGTGCGCGTTTGAGAATATCTTGCGAAACCTGTTGCATGGGATCGGGGAGACTAGCATTTGAGATCTTCAGAGGAAGTGTGCGAAGTTTTGGCCACGCTACCCGCTTCCAGCCGGCAATAATTTGTGGTTTCGTGCTGGCTGACTTGGAATTTGTGGGTGCCATCGTAAGAGCTTTGGAAGGAACTGGGTAGCTGATCTTGTGAGAGTTGATCGAGTAGAAGTGATGATGTTTAAAAAAGAAGGAAGAAAATGCGCTGACGGCTGCGTAGCGGACACTTTTATACTCATGGTGCAGCAACAAGGTTTAGCAAACTTGTGATACTTTAGGAGTCTGAAGTTTAAGCAGAGATGCCTGCATGGCGTTGAGTCACACCTGAAAAATGAGTAACGCGGCGATACAGAGTTTGGTGGAAAGAGAGTTGAGAAGAAGTCTCAAGTCGTGAAAGGATTAAAGAGCACATTTCGCCACCAAGATAGAACCTACTCAATCCAAAGGGAGCAAGGGCTTTCTGATTTTGGGCTGGAGAACTAAGACTAGCTCCGCTACAGCATATCAAGTTGTATCAAATTCATCTCAGTCTCTTTTCCCTTGGGTCATGATCTTAAGTCGCCCTGCGTCCATCACAGCCAAAGGCTCTCATTAATCTTCTCACCGCCGCCACCTCGAAGCTTTCAGATCTCGAGCTTAATACTATAGAAGCGTCCCTAGGTACAGCTATTGAGCCCATTCTATTTTCCCATCTCCTACACGGTGAGCATCATCCTGTAGTGCATCGAGTTTAGTCACCTTGATGATCATCGCTGGATCGTGGGGTAAACGATCTCCCCCACACCGGCTTTAATAAGGAACGGAGAATCGTGGGGTATCTTCCGTTTTGCTCGCACTCTTGTATTAGTCTGTTTCAGATCGATGTATACGCGTATAGAAAACTACAAACCTTCCAGAACAAGGCTCAATTAAGCATTCGGATAGCTGATGTTACCTCCGAACAACCAATTTAGGACTTTTACATGGATATCATCTATGCCGAGTTGCCGATCTCGGCATCTGAAGTGGTCGCTCCGGATTCTATTTTTCCACCTCTCTCCAGCTTCGTGTACAGCAGTAAAGCTGCGACCCTTACCTCGTTGAAAGATACTTAAGAATACGGTGATGTTCGCAATAATTGAGTGGTTGATTCTCATGTAAACTTTGTTTCGTCGTGTACGTTTACAACATGCGCTTCTCAACCTTTCTCGGCTCGATATTGCTTGCAGCGCCTATCCAGGCAGCAAAACTATTGATCTGTTCTGATAGTACCACGGCAAACTATGCCACTGGAAACGCACTCCAAGGGTAAGAAATTTCGTCCCGGCATAACAACACCTTTACTCACCCCTTCATAATAATAGATGGGGCTTTTACATCCAAGACTACACAACCCTGACTGTCTCGAACCTTGCCAAGAATGGTCGCTCGACCAGATCCTTCATCAACGAAGGCCTATGGAGCGATTTGTTATTAAAGACAGCTTCCGGAGATTTTGTTGTTATTGAGATGGGCCACAACGACGACGGCGATCCCACTACATCTGACCGCGCTACCCTCCCAGGAACCGGCGAAGAAACTGTCACCGTCACTACGACCACAGGCAGCAAAGAAGTCGTCCACACATTCGGCTGGTATCTTCGGAAGATGATCGCTGACGTCAAGGCCAAGGGGGCAACACCTATCATCTCCGGTATGGTTAACCGCAACTACTGGACTGGCAACACGCTGCAATCGAAGTGGCCCTTTGCAGACTACGCTGAAGCTGTGGCTCAGGCCGCTGGAGTTGAGTACATCAACCATACGAAGTACTCTGTGGCGTTATTCCAGGCGATGGGATCTACGAAGGCTAAGACTTATTATCCTAACGATAATACGCATACTAACTGGGATGGTGCGAAGTTGAACACACAGACCTTTGTTCAGGCTCTTAAGTACAAGTGTGGAGGGACTAGTGTGCTAAAGAAGTATCTGAATGCAGCTGGGAACGCTATCACAAGCCCGGCTCAGCAGTCATGCTAGTTCGGTCTGGCGGAAGCGATATACGAGTCTGTGTTCTTCATAAAAGTCGCATGGCGGCAACCAGCTCGTTCGCTGGAGCAAAATGTTACGTAATGATAACCGGCGAAAGTACAAACCAGATGTTGGATCTACAGTTGAGGTATATAGTTGAGAGATGCTGTTCACCAGACTGAACCCTCGTATAGTAAGAACATCTATGTCAAGATATGTTCTACAACTGGTTCCTCACCCTTCTCCTCTTGACTCCCCTAGACCCTTCTGTTTCTATGGCATCTTCAAGCACCCCAGACTTCTCCATCCTTCTGTTGTCATTCCAGTAATAAAATATCATCCCAGCGACAAGTACAATACTAGTCGCGTAAAGACACAAGATCTTCAGAAAACCGTTTTTATAGTATGGCGCGTCACTTTTCACAAAGATGTTCTGTCCAGCAAGTCCTCCCACGTTAGACCCCGCAACGGCCAGCGCAAGTCCAATGCATCGGACCTGCGGATCTTCAGTGTTGATGCTAAACCACGCATCGTTGAGACTCTGAGATACTGCCACTCCTGAGCCCAGAAGCGTGAGGATAGCGTACTTCATCCAGACGTCAGAACTGCCAACAACAGCGAATTGAACACCTGAGAAAACGAGCGAGTACACGCCGCAAAGTAGACAAAGAGGTCCTCGAGACAATGTGTTGTCGCTGACCCACGATACCAGAATTGCCAAAATGCATACGCCGAAGTTGCTTACGGCTGCTAGGAAGCTCGCAGTAGATGCCCCAAAACCGAGGTTCTTGATAATCGTGGGCGTGTAGAAAACTAACCCTCCTTTGGGTGTGATGGAGATGGCGTTGATGCCGAAATGGCCCCACATCGGGAAGCTGGTCAAGAGAATGCGCAGCGCGGTCTTGGGGCTGATGCCAGAGAGTTTTACCTCCTTGCGCGGATCGTCAAGAATGACACGCTTGGCCAGAATGTCCCTCTCTTCGGCAGCGAACAGGTCGAACCACTTGATGCCCGCCAGTGGAAGCGTATTGGTCGTCGAACGAGGCATAATCAAGATAAAAACAAAGCCAACGACCAGTGTGAAGAGACCGTCAACTATAAAAAGCCACTGCCATTTTCTCAAACCGCTTGTCTCCGGAATTCTAAAGATCAACCCCGCGAGAAGTCCACTGACACCCGCAGAACAGTAATTCCCAACATACACCAGCGTAGCCCGCATCGCCATCTCTTTCCTCGTATAAAAGGACGCCAGGATCGTCAGCGCAGCAGCTAGGTATCCAGCCTCCCACATTCCAAGCAGGAATCTCGTGGCGTAGAAACCCGGTTTATTGTGAACAGCTGCTTGCGCCGTTGCGATCGTTCCCCACGCCAAGATCTGGATAATTAACCAAAGCGCAGGTCCGATTTTGGATAGAACCATGTTGAAGGGTATTTCGAAGATTACGACGGCTGCGAGCATGAGTTGATTTCCGGTGTTGACGTTGTCGTTGTTTATGCCGAGGTCATCGGTGAAGGTTGTTGTCATGGCGTAGCCGACGTTTCCTCTGTCGAGCTGGAGGGCGAAGAGGCCGAGCATGAGCATTGGTAAGATGCTAAAGTCGATTCTGGCCAAAGGTGTTAGGAGCGGCACATGGTATTGAGGGAGGATTGACGCACTTTCTTCTCAGCTTGACTTCATCCTTTTCAGTCCAGTCACAGATAGGTAGTTGAGTTCGTGACTCCTCTACACCAGCTTTTGCAATGGAGTTGTCAACTGAGGGCTCATTTTGGGATGCTATGGCAGCCATGGTCAGAGGCAGAAAGATAATTAATCTGGGTGTAAGCTATACAGGTTTGGGGAGCTTGGTGATTTATATAACCCAATGCATTAGGGTCAGGCTGAGTGCATGTGGCTAGCTGAATGCCCCGCTCCACTGACGTGCTGAAGATCCATTGATTTGCTTCCAAATTGAGATGGCTGTTGAAGATCTGCACAATTACAGTAATAACTGCACTGAATTGGGTTCAGTACGTTATCCGATCGCCGGCTCACGGCCCGGGCTAACTACAGTAAGCCAGTTGGTCCATCTTCGGTATAGCTGTTTGGATCAGCCAACCACGAGCTGGAAAGAGATGGAGCATGACAATCTGGTGGAACACTCCTAATGGCGGATCGTCGCTTTGAAGATGGAGATCAGTTATCGTACATCGGCATCTTTTCTGAGGGTTCAGCAATTCATATCAACTTATGGCCCCGGCAGAGAAGAATCATTTATCCTTTTTCTTTTCAATGCGGATATATCCTGGTACTGAGCTTCTCGCAGAGGACCATGCGACGTCCAGAGCTTCCTCAATTGTCCCTTTCAATCTTACAATGTTTACCGTCTACCTACGCCTGGGAAGAAAGGGCACCTCGAAGTCCTACAATTTTAGAAATCCGCGCATTCATCCAAGTGTTTAGCCCCTCCGATGCGGCGGCCACCGTCGTAAAAGTTGGCGATACCTTCGCGGGCAAGTTCAGCTCTACCGTCTCTTTTTGAGAAGCCGAGGCCCTCCAATTCATGTCTTTCAACAGCAAGAATCTTGTAGCAGAAGTCTATGAGACCATAGTGGAGCCAGATAGCGGTATCAGCTTCATCGTCATGGAGTATATAGAATCGGAGGAGCCTGGCAGATCTCTGGCCAACCACTCAGCCATTCGCCCGTGTCTATCCCACACCGCAATCACCAATATTCATGCAGGCAGGTAGACGTTGTCAGCGTTCTGACTGGACCACGTGTATAATTCGCAACATTGCATTTTCAACACAGCCTTATTATGCAGCCATATTGCACAGCCACCACTATTCTTTGGAGCCTAACATGGGCAGCATCCAGTTGGTTTATAAGTGATGGCCATTTGCCATTTCAGAAAAAGTCGAGACATCTCTTAGTATTACCCGTAATTATTATCTCTAAACTTGTCCTGAATCATCTCCCAAATATGGCCGAGGCTTTCGGCATCGCCGGCAGCGCTTTCGGAACGGTCTCCTTGGGTATCCAGCTGTTCACTGAGATATCTAACTATCTCAATAGCGTTGAGGGTCGGGATGAAGATCTTGAGCGCGCAAAGAATTATGCGCTGGACTTTCATTCATCCTTAATCGCGCTCGATACATTGGCTTCTACTACTGGTATTAGCGATGCCGACCTTGAAAGAGTGATCAACCAAGGCCAGGCCAATTGTGCGGGCGCCATCAACAAGTTGTCAAAGATGGTCGCGGAATTAAAAGGCCAGGATCCTATACCCATCAGTCGCGCTTCGAAAGCCAGGAATCTTTATATCAAACTTAAATATCCATTCAAAAAGCAGAACTTGGAGAACTTGGAGAAGCAATTATTCAACACAGTCAGCGTTCTGAAGTTCGCCCTAACAGTTTTGCAATTGTAAGCGAACTACTACCATCCTTGGGAAGTTGGGATAGATTCTAAGGCCAGCGATTAGAAACAGTACCCGTATTATTCAAATGTCTGTCCAAAGTATGGAACGGACTTTGTCCAGTCATCTCACTCGGCTTCCCAACCCTCATCGGGATGGGAATGTCACCGAAACGAGTTCCGAGAGCGCCATATTCCTGCCAGGTCCCACGTCCAAGACGCCAGTGTCGAGAATTAGAGCAACAGGATACCAAAATGGGGCAATGTGGACGATGGATTCCTTCTGTCTCTGCCGAACGAACTATAAACGACGCGAGCGGCGACAATGGGGTCCTTTTATTGTCGAACATGAAATGAGCTTCACAGACTATCATTCACCTGGATGTCCGCTTTCAGCGCAGGAACCCCTAGAACAACAAATAAAACGGACTTTAAAATTTCCTATCCCTTTTGTTCAAGGCCGCTGGAGAGCCGCTAGCCAATTTTCACTATTCTTCACAGCAGGCACCGGTGGGATGGGTTTCGGCCAAAGTCTCGCCTGGGTGGAAACGGTCAACGCGTACCGGTCCCCTTCCTTCGAGATTATAAACCTAGTGATGGTTCGTCAACATCTTCCTACCAAAGAAGACACTGAGGCGCTCTTATCGTCATGCTATAGGCGACTCAGGTGGTGTTTTGCCAACAGAAGGGCGTCAATTACCGATGTGGACGAAGATGGTCAATCGGTCGTCGATTATGTAACAAACAGGAATATTGTATGTTCTTTATATATTTCCAACAAGACCTAGACTAACTTTGCCACCACTAGAGATTCGACTCAGGGGAGCAATTTCTCTTTAGTGAAACTCTACAGGTTTTCTGTATGTTGGCCCCTTTCATCAATCCAGCCACACATCTAGAATCAAGAACAAGGTATGTCTTCATCAAATTAACAAACGCATGTATGGTGTGCAATGAATTTTAGAGAAGGAAGATTACTGATTAAAAAGTTCATATAGTTCACCACTTCTAGCGCAACTTTGCCAAAATCTACTAACACCAAATTCCACAATGCGTGGTGAAGCAATCAGCTCTCTTCTGTCCAGGTGTAATGACTCTGCAGGCCATGATTGCATGTTTCCAACACTTCACTTCAACCTTCAGAGGCACTTTGAATTAATTAAAGACTTCCCAGAGATATCCAACTGTAAGCAGATTGATATGAGCCTGATGTGACCAGCACTGGTCCCTGAGTATTTTCTAACTTTGATAGACCTCGAGTATGGTCAACTCAGTAGGCTCATCGTCATGAAAGATCAGGACAAGGTTAGAGACCATTTAGCAAAATTTCCATCCTCTATCGATGAGATCAATTATCTTGGTCAAACGCCTATACACATTGCGGTTCTGACTCAGAATGCGACCATCTTGAGCGTGCTTGTCAATCATGCAGATCCCAAGGTTCTAAACACTAAAGATAACAACGGTGAATACGCAATCGACCATGCGATCCGCGCCTTATTTCATACTCGGAACTCTGAAAAAGAACTGGGATCGGCAGTATGTCACGGGTGCGAAGTCCTCAACGTATTACTCCGCTCTGAATCGGCGATCTTTAGAAATTCTGTCCAACTGGCCATGCAAACACCGAGGGAACACGCCATTTCTACTTGCAGAGAAAGCCAAAAGAATATCATCCGGTCTTTAGCCGCCCGAAGGAAGGAACTAAAAACACTAGCACAGCGTGAGCTCACTCCAGCCGAAAGACAAAACTTGAAATTCTGCGAGCCCGGTATTTTAGATCAGAACGCGGCCCAAACCCAGCGATTCCTCGAGGCCAAAAAATGCCAAGTTCCAATGCATCTGAAAGTTTACGACATTGATGAGAGTATAGAGGATTCTGAATCAATCTACCTGCTTATCCCCAATGGCGATATTGCTGAGTCGGCCTTGCAAAGTGGCTTCCTTATACCAACAACGTTATTTGATGCCGTATTTCGCTTGTTAGCAGAACAGCTGAACTCCTATTTTTTAAATTCTCTTAATCCAGACTTCTTCTTCTCATCATATATCTGTTGGTTGGTTGACCATGGGGTGGATCTTCACTCCACTGTCCCGACTCTATGGGGCCGTACAACAGCAGCACACTACTTCATGGCCTCTCTTGGCAAGAGGCAATGGTCTTTTACGCTTGGACTTCGCATTTCTCTGTCTCCAAAAGTCTCAAGCATCATTTTTGAGGAAGATAATATTGATGACTGCCGATGCCGTTGTTCCCCAAAAGGATGTACACCTTTGACCAAATTCCTAGCAGCCATGAATGATCGGAGTGCTATAGTCATGAGGGATGTCTTTGAGGGGCTTGAATATCTGTATGGTCTACTAGGCCATGCTGGCTACGACCTGACACGGGCGCATTGGATTGATAGCGCGGCTATGCGTCACTTCACGTTTTTGATCCTTGATCTTCGTCATGCCTGTTGTTGCTTAGGCAGTCCCGAGGGTCCCAAGGCCTCCAGCCCATTATCAACAGCAGATCGTGACGAGATTGAAGAGGAGGACAGCTCACGACTAGAGCTATTTGAACAACTCATCACGGAATTTGAAATGGAGCGTGGTAACTATGCTGGTCTGTTATCCTTTGCACGAGAAAATTGGGCTCCTAGGATAAAGGCTGTTCGTCAAGAACTCGAGTCATATGTTCTGACGGAGACTCAACTACAGTCAGCTGAGGCAGCTGGAGTTGTATGGGAAAGTTATGGCCCGCGGCTTCCACTGTGTAGCCCTGACTTAACGATAGATAACGAGAACGAAGACGAAGTAAGTAAACTGGAGAAACTTTTAAGGGAGCTGGATGAAATTGCTACAGATCCTGCAAGACCAAGTCTTGTGTAGGAAAAGCTAGTAGCTGATAGCAATATCATGGTTTTATACTTGGCGTTTAGATGGCAGGAAGAAAACGAATGACTTAAGGATTAGGCCAAGAGCGTGTGAGTTGTGAATTAGATGTGTTATTTGCAATTGGGACTTGTGGCTGAGAGTTTGAATCAGCAGAGAGAACTTAGAAGACTTGAATTCTTCTTGGAATTTCGGATGATGATTGGATGGCATGATTCAAGTTCGAGTCTTCATGGGAGGGATTTTTGAAGCATTCACAAAGTGCGGGAAGGGGTTGGGAGATTACAATCTCAGAAATTCACACGCAGTTATTTTGGACATAACGGTGCCATCGACGTTTCTTGACGAAGAAGATAAGTCTGATTATGACGACATCTCTACGGTAAAGAATGCGGAATATCAGAGTTATTTAATAGTAACGCAAGGGAAAGGATCAAAAGTCTGGGTATATTTAGTTATTAGATCAGGATACATTTTATCCTATAATAAACACTAAATTAGGACTACTATATAACTTTTTAGTATAATTATAGGCTATTATTCTTTATCTTATTAAGCTATTTTATAAGTACTTACCTTAATTATTATCTTTATATTTTCTAAGCTATATATTATTATATTTTAGTATTATAAATAAGTAAAGTATAAAGTACTTAAGATAGGCAGAATATAAAATAGCAGAGGGCTCAGGGCTCTAGATCACTGATGCGAAATGATCAATTCACTGTGCAGGCTTCTTTCGTACAGGCCGTAAGACGGAGATTCGATTGCGACGATCCCGTGCGCTTGGACCCGATTGGCAGCTCTCGAACAGGAAGGCCAGAAATCTTACTAACAAAGTGCCCTAGGTACTCTCAATCCTCTGCCTCTTTTGACTCTGGTCTAACAGATTGGGCTTTGTGTGGCAGCTGATACCCCACCAAAACACGGTTGGCAGGCATCTCCGCTCACGTCGTGGAGACCTACCTATTTTGACGAGACCATCTTCTCGAGACTGATAGGGAACGACGCGGGGTATACCAATTGGTAGAGGAATGATAACAAGAAGAAGCATATAACAGACAACAAGAATCAAGAGTTTCATCATAAACATTCATCTCATATCACTCATTCACCCAAGTGTCTCATACAAATCACATCATATCACAATGGCTCCCCAAGAACTCAGAGGCATCCTAGTGGCCCTCATAACCCCCTTCAAACCTGACGGCACAGTCGACCTCCCCGCCCTCGATGCCCACATCCAGCGTCAAATCTCCGCCGGCGTGCACGGCCTAGTCCCCGGCGGCAGCACCGGTGAATTCACTGCCCTCACCCTGCAAGAGCGCAAAGATGTTCTCGACCAATGTGTCAAGTCAGCCGCTGGCCGAGTCCCTGTCGTCGCTGGCATCGGCGACCTCACCACCTCTGGTGTTGTAGAGCTCGCCAAGCATGCTGCTGAAGTTGGAGCCGCTGCTACTATGATTGTGCCGCCGTTCTACGATGCGCCTAATCTGAAGCAGTTGAGGGAGATGTTTGGGGAGATTTATAAGGAGAGTGGTTTGCCGATCATGTACTACAACATTCCCAGTGCGAGCGGTGTCAGCTTGTCGCCCGCGGAAATCGCTGGTCTTTCAGATGTTGGCGTCAAGTATCTCAAGGATACTTCTGGAAATGCACCCGCTCTTACAGATCTCCTCTTCCACCATTGCAACGACATCACCGCCCTCAATGGCTGGGACACACTGACCTTCTACGGTCTCTGCGCTGGTGCCAAGGGCTCAGTCTGGGGAACCACCAATGTCCTTCCCGAACTTTCAGTGCAGCTTTGGAACGCCATCGCTGTTGATGGTGATCTGAAGAAGGGACGTGAGCTTTGGTCCAAGATCTTTCCCGTCTGCAAATTTCTGGAGGCGCATCACTATGGTGCTGGTATCAAGACTGGTATGGAGTTGCAGGGTTGGAAGACGGGGGGTCTGCGAAAGCCTTTTGCTCTTTTGGAGGATGATGAGAGGGCTGAGCTTGCGCAGCTTCTGAAGGATGCTGGGGTCAAGTTGGCTTGAATGGACGTGACTTTGCATTATGGAGTTTAATGATTAAAATAGTAAAATAGACAAAATCACTTTATAAGAGTTTAATAGAACATGTCTCTGCAAGTGTGAGAACCGAATCAAGTCCCAATGTCATAGCTATGCTAGGCTCTCCTGCACGAGACTCTGCCAACTCGTAGTCCAATCCCCAGACTGCTTCCTTCTCTCCCAAATCAACGGCACAACAACCCCCGCCGGCCTATTCGTGAAATAAACGCCCTTATCATCCGTAACCCCCAAACACTTCAACGCTCGCTCCTGCAAATCAGGACTAACAGCTTCACAAGCCGCCACAAAAGCAGGCCACGCCAGACTTGTCGCAAAATCCTGATCATCGATCAGCTCACTCAGACACGGCTCAAGATACTCGAGCGTTTTGCGAACAAGGTCTTGCAGGATCATGGCGTTCATATCGTAGACTCTTCGGTAGAAGTAGATCACCAACGCTTGGTGGATTGCGAGTGTCATGGAGCGGACTTGGGGATGGCGGACGAGATCTTCGTCGCCTGTTGGCATTTTGACGGGTTCAGTGGGATCGATGGTTGAGGGCCATGCCCAGATTCTGTTTTCGAGGGTTTTGGTGTGTTTGGAGAGAGCTTCTGATATTGAAGGATTGCAGCGTGCGACAGTCTCAAGACGATTTTTCTCGTTGGACAATGAGACCGTTTGTGACAAGAGCGTCATGAGAGATTCTGGTATCCCATAAATAACCGGATAAAGAGTTTGGGTCCACCGTCCTTGAACTTCAAGATGGATGTCATTGTATCCAAGCTCATCAGTTTTCTCCTTGGCTGGATCAAGACCCATGTTCAAGCCCTCTTCTGTAATGCGGAATGTTCGGAATTGCTCTCGACCTTGGATCTCTGAAGAGCTTTCGGGAAGGGGTTCACTCCAGAGTGATATACTCTCTGCGATTACGCGGAGGTGGGTGTACATGTGGTGCAGAAGACGTGACTTGAAGGGATTTTGGGCTTGGTTTGCTAGACCGCGAAGACGGATGAGGCGCTCTGCATCAAGAAGGAAGATACGGAATGCACGAGCTCCGTTGTGTAACTGGCTCTGTTAATGCTTGGTCATTACATCGGAAATGAGGAACTTACCGAAGTCATCGCCATAGCGAGGATAGCCATCAAAAGCTCCTTATAACTCGCCTGTCTCGGTCCAAACATCTCATGCTGCAGCGCCTGCCTTAGATGATTCTGCGCTCTCTCATGATTTTTCAGCCCAATCTCCTTCCAATCCGCCGCCAAAGAATTCGGCGCCTTTGACATGTGCAGTTGCAGTGCGCTATGAGCAAGCAGAGTATAGAATATCGAAGAGCGGGTATGAGAAGCTTCATTCCATAGTGATAGCTCAGCAAATGTCTCAAGGGCACAAGGCAGAAAGATGATTTCCCAAGGAGACTTGCGTTTTGCCTGCATGGTTGAGCGTTGGCCGGCGATGTGTTGTCTGTAGTGGCGGAGTAAGGGCTCTGCTTCTTCGGGGAGTCCGGAGGGGCTTGTGATGTTTCTTGGGTATGGGACTATTTCGTTCATTGGAGGGTGGAGGCTTGGGTCGATGGTGTCTTCTTGCGCGGTGGTGTCGTTGCCCATGACTTGGGATATGAAGCCTGGACTGAAGAGGGCTAATCCTTCAGCACCCATTGGATCATCGACGAAGAAGTTTGCTATAGAATCATGCATATTCATTTGGTCACCCGCTGTCATCTCTTCAGAGTTGATGCTGAAACTTGGGTCCAGCGAGTGCGTGAAAATATCGAGGTCATCTTCGGGTAGCTGATCCGGCCAGTCTGTTCGTTGAATCTCCTCAATGAAACCATCAGTCTCAGCATACATGCTCGTCGATGTATTATCGGTGTTAGTATCCGGCGAGCACTCAATCGTATCCAACGTCAGCTCCTTTTCTTCAACAGACTGAAAGACTCCAAAAGGACCCTTCATCAACGCATCTCCAACATCACTCTTCTCACACGCAGAGTCAATATCCGCCAACAACGCCAAAGCCGTTCGTTTTCCCAAACTCCCCTTCAACTCATCACTCATCAAGCGTCTCTCACTCTCTACATTCATCAGCCATCATTCCCCAAGACGGACCGGAGAACTTACCGGAGAATAGTGGATACCGATACTCCGAGCCCCGATGGCTCTGCTGCAGCTCCGGCCTGACAGCATCATCCCTGATCCAAAACAGCCGTGCTCCATAACCTCCACACGCAAGCCCCAGCCGTTTACAGGTTCCACATTCGGGCTGAGCCTCGTCGCATTTTGCGTGGCGCGAACGACATGTTCGACAGCCTGTGAACGTCCGTGTTCGCTCGACTTTTTTGGGCATCTTAGATAGGAAAGTGGAGAGGGATGAAGGGAAATTGGATTGATTTGGTTTTGGGTTGATTGCTTCTTCTCGTGAGGGAGACTGATCCCGGGGGAGGTTATGTTATTGTGTTGTTGGCGAGATGGCGAAATGGGAATGTTTCCGCGGGGTGGGGCAGCCCGCTTATCGGAGCGGCCGTGGCGAGGGACGTTAGGAGGTTAGCTTGAGCTAGTCAAGGTACTTGGAGACCCTGAAATCTTCTCGAGTTCATGCCTTTGTGGGATAAGTCCAAGTGTAGTCGCTCACGTTTGACTGGCTGGTCGTCAGTCAATCTGATAACCGTGATACTTGGAGGGCAGATCATCGATGTATTCGCGGGTATGTCTATGTCTATATCAACGCGCTGCAGTGCAAGGCGCCAATCCGGGTGGTCATCAGCAGCTCAATTTCTTTGCACGGTCACTTTCACCCCATATTGTAAGCAAGTATGCGTGCTGTAAGAGATCAATCATTCCCTGGGGCTGAAGGGGAGAAGACTCCGAGATCATGCTCTCAAGCGAATGTTGATACTAGCAAAGCGACCGAGAGAACTACTGACATCAAGACTAGGGCATTCATTCATCTATCTTTGGCAAGTAATCCAAGCCATTCCTTACGAACCATAGCACCTAAAACTCCTTTAGATCTGATACAGTACATAGTCAAATCAGTTTCTAATGTCAACACCATATCCAAGTTCACCAGCATCCTTCCCATCATTGCAAAGTTTCGCTCAAGCCTGAAGCTTTTATATACTAGCTGATTCTACCATACAATGAGGGCGCTTTTAATAGTTTCTTTCACACTATTTGTAGCCATAAACTATATTGATAGGGTAGACTGCCGCCTACAAGGTTAAGCTTTAGGCTGCGAACACAGGTGAGGAGGGCACGATAGTCTTATTTGAAAATTATGCTTCTGCCTAAAAAGTTTTCACGAAGTCGTAGATGGACGATCGGGAGCCTGGAACAAAGATCGGAATCTCGACGTCTTGAATCAGCCTGGCTTATAGCGACGAACCAGGAAAGGGTGTCCTCTGATACTAGATATAAAGAGTTCTGTAACCGCTCAGAAAACACTTGGCCAAGCACCAACCGAGACTCCCAAACAGACTAATGGTTTCCATTGACGTACGCTCAACCTCTGGGCCTTAGTAGTCAAACACCGATTAGTGAATGTCGGTGAACTGGACAACCAGTTCCTCAATACGCACAATACGCGATTCCTCGATCCTACCAAAATATTCTCTAATTCTGTTCCCAGCCGCTTCGATTCCTTGCTTGCGTGCCATTTGACAAAATATCTGGGCCTCTGCTACTATCGAAGATGCCAAGGGTTTCTGGCGGGTATTTCAACGAGACAGGCATTGTCGAGTATTGCAACGCTGGTTCGGGACTGAGTTTCGTAATCGGGGAGGGATGCCTTTGTGGAGCATGTAGCATAACAAGAGCCTGTTGGGCTAAATGTAACGCGCCTCCTTCAACACTCAAGACATCAATCCCAAGACTGCAAATGCGAGCCACTACACCAGGAACATGCTGAGTCACAGTATCAAAACCCATGGTGACGGAGCTCAAAGATTATGGAACAAACGACTCTTTTTGTGGCATCTCACTCGAGGGCATGTACGGAGTAGCCTGGGAGCATCTGCCCTCGACCAAGCATGTGCTCTTTGTACTTCTTAACAGCATCACTCAGACTCTACATGCATGCAGTCGATCTCCAAGCATTTATAAATTAGGTATACTATGAGCGAATAACACCCAAGCCCTTTATGTAGGATTAAGCCATGTACTTGAAATCTTGTTTACCAGTGCTGAACGACACTACGGCTCACAAAATGATCCAGAACCGCCTCAATGCAAATCATCACCGATGTGAATAGAGGGAGTTCCTGAGTTCCTGAGTATCTAAGTGAGCTGTCTTTTCACAGTCAAAACAAGAGGCTGAAATTGGGGTTATCTCGAGAAATGTGCTCGTGTCTTTGAACAGTGAGCACATCTTGGATATCTTCCTCGCTGGGATTCAACCCTTTGTGCTGAAAGTGCAGTTAGTGTTGAATCCTCCATAGGACTACCCTTTATATTCCGTTGTTTTCAGTCTGTTACTTACCCTTATATTCCAAAATCACGCTGTATACCGTCGGCGAAGAGTGGTGCAGTGGTATCTACCTATAACCTACAAACCTTCTATAACTCCGATCCTAAAATCCTAAAAATCTCTTCCCTGCGCCACTCTTCGTTTTTGCAGGTCGTGCGTTCGAATTCACGTTCATCAACACTTCCCTCCAAATCTCAGAGAGTTTGTTCAGATATTTTATTACGCTATTTTTGCTTCTCGCGCGGCTGGTAGTTGGTGATACGGCTGTCTCCACTTTGCAATGCCGCATTCCTCACCTGGAGACGATGGCCTCGGGGAGCAAGAAAACACCGGACCTTGATATAGGGTATTAAAATAAACTTAGAAAAGTGCCCCCTAAACTTAGGCTAGATTTACCTAAATATTTTTATTACTTAGGGTCAAGGTCCTGTGTTTTCTTTCCTTCCCTAGGATAGATCCTCTGCAAAGCACTAAAAAGGTAAGTCTCCGCGAGCACTGCATTTGATCTCATTTATAGCATCATTCATTGTTCAAGTGGCTGATAGATGCATGCGCATGCAAGTAAAAAAAACAAGTAATTCATGCGCTATTATCGCCGCAGTGTCGTAATTCCAGCGATGCACAGCTTAATAATATTCGTGCCACAGCGTACACCCATAAAACCCCATCTCCATAGCTCCAGCACCTCATTCCAGCACAGCACAGCACTCCCAACACCACGTAAACACACGCACAATGACCTCAATCTTTCTGTAACACCCCAAATCTGTTCACTTTCCGCTTACTAACCCTCCCAGCACCGGCGCATCGGGCTACGTAGGCGGCCAGCTCCTGCACGAGCTCACACAGGCCCATCCCGAGTACACCATCGCCACGCTCGTGCGCGACGCCAACGCAGCTGAGACCATTGCAAAGGCGTATCCGAAAGTGCGCACTGTGGTGGGCGACCTAGATGATAGTACGCTCGTGGAACAGGAGGCTTCACAAGCTTTGGTGGTACTGAGTCAGTAGTCATGTTTCATGATGTCCTGGTGGTGTGGTGTTGCTGACTTGGGTAAACTTAGATGTTGCGTCGAATAAGCACATTGGGTCGCTGCAGGCGATTCATCGGGGATTGGCGAAGAGGGGAAATGGTAAGTGATGACAAAATGAATGGGGGGATTGAACTGGACTGATGATGACAAGGCTATTTGATTCAGATCTCTGGTGCGAGTTTACTGCCTGTCAAGGACTTATCTTCACCGTCCTTCAAACCAGGTGAACCCTCGAGCCAAGTTTGGGATGATCTCGATGGCGTCTCCTCCATTCTGGACCTCATCCGCAGTCACGACTCTCGCGTGGTAGACAACTACATTCTCAAGATAGCAAAGGAGACGCCTTCTATCAAAACAGCCCTTGTCCTCCCTCCCATTATTTACGGCAAAGGCCAAGGTCCTGTCAAGCAGCGCAGCGTTCAAATCCCCGCACTCTCAAAAGTCGCGATTGAGCGCGGTCATGCCGTCAGAGCGGGTCGCGGCTTAGCAGCCTGGACGAATGTCCACGTCGCTGACCTCGCGAGATTATTCACAATTTTAGCTGAGAAGGGCGCAAAGGGAGGTGAAGATGAGAATGTCTGGGGTGAGAAGGGGGTTTATCTTCCCGGTGTTGGCGAGCTGGTAAGTCGGGTCCTGTCACTTCACTCAATTGACAAAACTAACAAGTTAGACATGGGCCGATATTTCGGATAGAGTCGCCAAAGCAGCAAAGAACCAAGGCCTCATTGACACCCTTGAAGTCGAAGAGCTGTATAAACCAGAAGTCGACACTGCACTCCCCGCTGGTTCAGTCTTCTTCGGCAGCAATGCCCGAAGCAAGCCCCGTCGCGCCACTGAAGTTTTGGGCTGGAAGCCGAAAGAGACGGGGCTCGATGAAGAGATTCCTCGGGCTGTGGCTGAAGAGGCAGAGGCTCGAAAGTAAATGTGAGCTAGTCTGTAATGAGATAATTGATAGACAATGAGAACATTATCCTATCTTAAGTAATGATATGAGGTGTCTGTCGCTTGAGATGTAATTCTTTGCCCAGTGTGAGCAGGTCGATGGAGATGCGGGGTAGTGGAGTGCAGCGCTGTCGTTGTAGGCTTCACTTCCCTATCTCGGTAGTGGAGATGATTGCGCGAGGTGGTTAAAAAGAGAAGGTCTGCGCGATCAAGACGACGGAAACAATCGCCATCCTCATCGGTCTACTCTATATCGGAATGAATTGAGAGGCAGTCATAGTTATCATACTCCCTATAACAGATATCTCAGGAAGTACAAGAGGCCCTCTCCCAAGTTAAACATCACCGTTCTTCAACACCAACCACTTCATCTCATCACAATATATCGACCAAAATGGCGGCCTCAATTGAACTCACAGCTCCCAACGGAGTGAAATGGTCTCAACCAACCGGCCTCTTCATCAACAACGAATTCGTCCCCTCATCAAGTAACAAAACCCTCACGTCAATCGACCCCGCGTAAGTGCCCTAGCTACCTACCCCTCACTCCCTACATCCACTAACACATCCCAGCACCGAACAAGAAATCGCAACAGTTCAATCCGCAGATTCTCAAGACATCGACAAAGCCGTCAAAGCAGCCAAAGCCGCACTGCGTCATGAATCATGGAGAGATCTCCCCGCTTCAGACAGAGGCCAGCTTATGGCCCGACTCGCTGATCTGATTGAATCCAAGCGCGAGCTCTTCGCCACTATTGACGCGTGGGATAACGGCAAGACGTACATTGAGACGCTGGAGAATGATCTCGTTGAGGCTGTCGGCGTTATTCGCTATTACTCTGGCTGGGCTGATAAGACGTTCGGTCAGACTATTAACACGACGCCCAAGAAGTTTGCGTATACGATTCGTCAGCCGATTGGTGTTGTTGCGCAGATCATCCCGTGGAATTACCCTCTGTCCATGGCGACGTGGAAGCTGGGCCCTGCATTGGCTTGTGGAAATACAGTTGTCATCAAAGCAGCGGAACAGACACCCCTAAGTCTTCTTGTTTTGGGAGAGCTCATTAAAGAAGCTGGTTTTCCACCTGGTGTAGTCAACATCGTCAATGGTCTGGGCAAGGACACGGGCGCTGCATTGGTACAGCATCCGTTGGTGGACAAGATCGCTTTTACGGGGTCAACAGCCACGGCAGCGAGCATCATGGGCGTCGCAGCAAAGACACTCAAGAACATAACCCTCGAAACGGGCGGAAAATCTCCGTTGATTGTATTTGACGACGCGGAGCTTGATCAGGCTGTTAAATGGTCGCATTTCGGCATCATGTCCAACCAAGGACAGATCTGCACCGCTACGTCGCGAATTCTCGTGCAAGAGACTATTTACGAGAAATTCATCAAGGAATTTATTGATACGCTTAACACGGTTAGCAAAGTAGGCAACCAGTGGGATAAGGAAACGTATCAGGGACCGCAGGTATCCAAGGTTCAGTACGAGAGAATCTTGGAGTACATCGACATTGGCAAAAAAGAGGGCGCCACAGTCGCAGCGGGCGGTCACCCTCTAAAAGTCGGAGATTCAGACAAGGGATTCTACATTTCCCCCACTGTCTTTACAGACGTCAAGCCTTCTATGCGCGTGTTCCGCGAAGAAATCTTTGGCCCGGTTGTTGTCATTTCTACCTTCAAGACGGAGGAGGAGGCGATTGAGCTGGCGAATGATACGACTTATGGACTTGGCGCTGCTGCTTTCACAACGAATTTGGAAAAGGCTCATCGCGTTGCTGCTGCGATTGAGGCGGGAATGGTTTGGATTAACAGTAGCCAGGACTGTGATCCTAGGGTGCCGTTTGGTGGTGTTAAACAGAGTGGCATTGGGAGGGAGCTTGGTGAGGCTGGGTTGGAGGCGTATACGCAGATTAAATCTGTTCACGTCAACATGGGAAACAGGTTGTAGATAATTGCATTTAAAATAAATAGATGAGTTTTAAATTACATGTCACTTTAACATCTCGCGCGCGATCAATTGGACATTAAATTGGGATCATGATGCTCCAAAACTCATGTGTATTATCGCCAACGAATAGATTGACAAAGAAAATATAAGCAGATACATGGTAGTACTATACCAGTGGGATATGAACAAAAACGAAGAATAAAAAAGAAAATGCCCAAGGTAAACAAGAGGATATATATAAAAAGGACACGAGACCAGGCAAACCATCCAATCCAAGTCCAATCCAGTCCAATTCCCATAAAGCAATCTCGCAGACTCCAACACCATCCCAATCCCAAGCATTCGTCATCTTACAATGCAGTACCAATAAATTAAGCAGATTTTGTCATGGCATACTCCTTCAGAATCTGAACGGCCTCGTCCCAGCCTCGCGAAGCAGCAATCTCGGTGACACTTCGGTCAAGCTCATCCTTGACATCGAGATCAAAGCCAGCCTTCTCACCCAGAAGACGAAGGATCTTCTCATCGCCGTTCTCAACAGCCTGCATGACACCGCTCCACCCACGGTACACCTTGTTGGGGTCAGCGCCGTGCTCGAGCAGAAACTCGAGAATCTCAGAGTCGCCACGGTATCGGCGCAGGGCCTTGACGACGGGGAGATGCTCGCCGGGCGCGTTGATGTCGGCACCGCCCTCGTTGATGAGGAACCACACGATGTCCTTGCGGTCTTCGCGGATGGCGGATGTGAGGGGCGAGAAGACACCGCCGTTCTTGTCCTCGACTGATACGCCGGCTGCGAGGAGGAGCTTGACCGACTCGAGCTGGTTGGCGACGACGGCCATTTCCATGACACCCTTGAAGGCGCGGGGCTCAGCGAGCACAGAGAGAATGCGCTTGAGGATAGGGGGGTTGCGGACGGCCATGCACACAGGCCAGTCTTGACCGCGAACATTAGGGTCAGCACCATGGCTGAGCAAAAAGTCCACCATCTCGACCCTGTTCTCGCGGATAGCAGTCGTCAACGGTGAGTGGCCCTTGGGAGTCTTATCGTTAGGGTTCATCCCCTTCTCGATCAGCCATGTGAGCGCCTCCATGTTGTTAACACTAACGGCAGTCTCGACAATGCCCTTGGGAGAGCCGAGGTTCACACCCGCTTCGACAAGAGGGGGCAGGTATTGAAGACGGTTGTGCGTGATGCACTTGAAGGCGGGGTACTCGCTGGCGGGGACGTTGGGGTCCGCCTTGTTGGCGAGGAGGAGGTGGAAGATGTCAGGGCGGTTGTCGCGGATGGATGTGCAGAGGGGTGTGTAGACGCCGTCCTTCTTCTGGTTGGGGTCGACCTTTGCGTTGAGGAGGACCTTGACTGACTCGATGTTGTTGACGCTGACGGCAAGCTCCATGATACCGGGTGCCTTCTTGGGGTCGGCGCCGTGGGCAAGGAGGACCTGCAGACAGGCGCTCTGGTAGGTGGCGGGCCAGAGCATGTGCTTGGGACCAGGCAAGTTGGGGTTTGCACCGTGGTCGAGAAGACTGTTGACAATGTCGACGCGAGAGTTCTGAATAGCCTCAAAGAGAGCAGTCTTTCCCTCGCGACTCTTCAGGTCGGGATCGGCGCCGTAGTCGAGAATGAGATCGATGAACTTCTTGGGCGTCTTCTTGTTGATCGCGCTGCTGAGGAGCGTCTCGCCCGTAGCGGTCAATTGATTAGGGTCACCGCCGTAGATAAGAAGCAGGTGAGCAAAGTTGACCTTGTTGGCGATACAAGCAGCAGCGAGGGGAGTCTCGTTATCCTCACCCATAGCGAAGCGAGGATCAGCGCCATACTTGAGCAGAGGAACGGCACCAGCGAGGAAAGACTTCTCCACGGAGGCAAAGAGCGGTGTTACACCATCGCGATCAGTGCCGTTGGGATCAGCACCGAAGAGGAGGAGGAGACGAACGGCCTCGGCGTCGCTGTTGAGAACAGCTTCCTTGAGAGCGAGATGATCAGGGCCAGTGTTGGGGGATACACCGCGATCCAGAAGCTGCTCGATGAGTTTGTGGTTCTTGCCGCGCACGGCGGTGAGCAGAGCGGACTTGAGGTTGGCTGCGTCGGCGCCGACGGTGTTTCTCGGGTTCCAGCGGGGCATGCTGAAGGGATCGGCCTTGAGTCGCACGACCTTTGTGCCACCGTTGAGATCCAGACCCGAGAGCTCCTCGAGAGATACTTCACTATCTGAGACGGCGGTGTGCTGCGACCGTGCCTCGTGGTGTTCGTCAAAGGTGCTCATGCGGTCAAAGGTAGCAGTGGTACCAGAGTGATAACGCTCATTGGAGGCGATTGAACTCGCTGTGTTGTGATGACCACCAGTCAATGAACGAGCGTCCACCTGGTGCAGTGAGGCAGCGAGTGTGTCCTCGCGCATAGACGACGATCGCTCCGTCCAGGGGAGGGGAGGCAATGGGGGCTGAGAGGCCATCGACATAGCGCTGTGTCCCTCAACACCACGATGTTGCGACGCAGAAGAAGGTCTGTACTGCGAACCACCGTGGTCAGAGAGTTTCGATCTCGGCGCCATGCCAGCACGGGTATCCATGCGGTCGAGAGCAGCAGCGAGGCCAGTGTAGCCGATACCAAGCTCATTCTCAATCTTCTCATTACCCAGACTCCACTGAAACATGAGCGCACTCATACGCAGGCTCTCGCGCGTGCGTCCAAGGGCGCTGATCATCTTCTCGATGTCGTTATCGCCAAAGATGCGACCCCAGCCGCGGCGCATACGGCCCATGGCACCCTTGCGCTCGTTCTCGAGGAACTTGCCGAGCATCTGGTCCAGCAGCTGGAAGTCGGCCTGCGTCACGCGGAACTTTTTGCTCAGCTCTGAGATGACGTCGCCGGGGAAGGTCTGCTGGTTGCGAATGCACTCGCCGAGCCCGGCCTCGATGGAGAAGAGGATTTCGCACGTGTCGAGAAAGTCGTGGGCGAGGGTGTCGAGGCCGTGGGGCTGCTTGGTCACCATGGTGAGGTACTCAAGCATGCGCACCGAGATGCGGTCACCGAGCGCCGTGGTCTTGTGGCATAGCTCCAAGCAGGCGCTCTGCGCCTTTGTCGAGTTGGCCATGGCGCTGTTCTTTTTGTTATTGCTGGTGTGCGATCTCGGGGCGGTGGTGTTGGTGGTAACACTGGGAGCTATCTTCTGCGATGGCACAGGAGTAGTAGGGCTCTTGATAGGACTAGCTGTAGCGACGTGGACCTGCGAGGACACAGGAGCGACGACTTGCTTCTTCTGAGGAGGAGTTCTAGGTCGTGTGACGGTGGTGACCTGGGCGATGGATGGGGCGACGGGGAGGACAGGACTGCTCGGGGATGAGGGCAGGCCAAGAGCTTCCTTTGATACGAGGGAGAAGGACTCGCGGGGACCTAGAGCAAGGGCTTCGATGAATGAGTATTCCTTGTCGTGTCTCTCTGCAGCAGCTTGAGCGGTTCCCACGGCGGTCATTATTTTGTATATAAAAACGAATGGGGAGACCACGGGGAGGGGACAGAGGGGATCTTGTTCCCTTTGAGCGAGAGCGGGCGGGAAAAAGAGATACAAAGCTGTTTTAGCTTTAAAAATGGGGAGGTCATTCAGCCTTTATGGCGCTTTCTTGCTCTCTGGAACCAGTTCCACACCCAGAGATCGGGTCTGGTGCATGCCAGTCGAGAATTCCTACCGTCAGGTACCGCACTGTACATCCAGAGAGTGAGTGTGAGTGTGTCCAGGTCTAGTTCCCTGACGGAAGTTGTCTAAGGCGGAACGGATCTGCCGGCCTGAACGAGTAGCGTCACGCCCCAAGCCCAAGCCAAGATCCCAGGGGGCGGTCTCCACACCCGTCAGCTCCCCATCGAGGCGACAAGGACTAGGGAAACCCCTGTTACAGAGCAGATCGACGCTTTGACTGTAAGACCAAGTGCCACGGACCCTGGCAGCCTGGGTCTCTGGCGATGGTGAGGGGAAGTTGGGCGACGCGATGTGATGTCGTTAAGTAAACGGGGACGGGCGTATTACCAGCCTGGGCCAAGTACAGGATCCAATTCAAGGCATGAGCTGCAAGGAAAGATAACGATCCGACTGGGAATAAGAGCGGTAGGGAGAGAGAGATGCAGAGGATATCAGATATCGCCAACATGAAACCACCAAAGCGCAGTGCAGTGTAGTGTAGTGCACACAGGCAGGCAATAGAGACATGTACGCTCGGACGAAGCGCATGCACCCACGATAACTGAGCACACTCAAATCTCAGCATTGAAGAAATGGTCACCCAAATGTTTAGTGATTAGGTGCTGTAGAGTAACAGAGGCACAGCCCGGGGACAAATCACATCGTCACCCGAGGGGCAGGGCCCTGTTCACATTAAGCTTTGCAGGGGTGCAGTGGGAGGCTTATCCCCAATCGTCAGCAAATTTCACAGGGTCTGTGTCACACATTTCACAGTGCAACACGATTCTTCAGCTGGTCCTGCTTGGCCGAGGCTACACTGTGTCCAGATCTATTGTTAGTGCCTACAGCTAGTACGCCGTAGCGTGAAGCACAAGGGGGGTCATCACGATCACAAGTTCGAGTCGGGATTAAGAAGAAAAAAACCCTGTGAGATCAAAATGAGAACCTGCAGAAAACGGATATTTCTGTTGAGTCATGACTCTTTTGCCTGAAACATTTTTAAACGCAAGGGTTTGCTTTATGGGAAAGATCTGCTCAGCGGGGGAGTTTAGCTTGCGAGCCCACCTACTGAACAGAACTGAGCAGAATTCAATCCGCCCGCTGTAAGCCTCCCATGGCGAGAGACTCTGGCGCTAGAGCAAAGCGACGTAAACCACGGGAATACAGAGAGCGTTCCTGACGCCAAACGCGGAAACAGGGACATGGATTTGAGAAATTATTTGACATCGCTTCAAGCGCGAAAGAAAAAGAAGGAAGAAATGGTTCAAAAAAAAAAAAAAAAAAAAAAAAGGAATCGTTTATGTATGCATTTTTTGGCTCTTCCCTTGCATTTGAGTCACGATGCAAAAGAGAGACAAAAGGGCTCCCTACTTCTCAAGGGCGCTGATGTCTCGGACCCCTGACCTTTTCTCTCCACCAGACGAATGACCACCTACCACTGTGAGATATGGATGGATCGTGAGATAGCCGAATAAGAGAATTGACTGGATGATCAATTGAATGCCACCTCCAGCCACGTCAATACCACCTTTCCGACGCATGAATGACAATTTACGTCGTACGGTGAAGAAAAACATGCATGCCAGTAAGCAGCCAGCCATCCCTGCTTATTATACGTCTCGCCAATATATACAGGGTCCCCATCACGAGCTCAGCCCAGCTCAAGATACAGGCGATAAACAACTGCAGATACACACTCAGATACTGTATAAACAATCTCAACTGCCACGTGGAGAAGTCAAGTAGGTGCGTAATGCAAGGGGGGGAAACCTATACCCGAGAGTGTTTGGTAGAAATCTAGACTCGTAACAAGCAAGCCCCGAACTTTGTCTCCCTCCATCATCTCAACTCCGATCCGGATCGAGACAACGCTAAAGGAGTCTAGCTTTCCAGGCCAGGCTCCCCCTCAAAAAAGAAAAGGGGAACCTTTTGTCATTCATCCCTTGTGATGCAGCTTGCTATGCTCCTTGACGTGAAGGAGTCGTGTCGTAAACGAGCTCTTAGCCCTATGATGAGGCCATGCATGGTATAATTGCTTTTTTCTTGCTTCCCCATAATATGCAAGTCAATGAAATGCGATGAATCAATTTCCACCCCAAGAGTCCCAACGAGCCGGGACGCGTTCCCGTTTGCTGCACCACTTTTTTTTATCTTTGGAGGCGTTGAGGCCAAGTGGGCTTTTGTAACTCTGTTTAAATACTTTGGTCTCTTTTTCGCAAACGGCACTCGAGAGATGTTAAGCTTTACGCGCGGCTGTGCCGCATTCCAGGTTCCTGGTACTGTTAAGGTTGAGTTAAGTTTGGGGCATCAATGGTTCTTGTTCATCTCTCATTCCAAATCTGATCTGTAGTATTTTCGTAATCTCCCTGCTTAACCTCCACTGCTGTTTGCTGCTTCAACCAACCTCACTGTGGTGCTGTGAAGGATTCAATGTAAGGGAGCTTTCTGAAAGACAAGGTGACGATATATCGTACCATTATGCAACCGTTGCGCATGCGTAAATGAGACTCTTTTGCTTTTTTCTCTTCGTTGAACCGGCCATCACGTTTTTTCAGCCCGTGACTTGCATGCCCTCGCAGCTGGAATGACGCCAGACGCAATCCCGCCCGCAAGAAAAAGAAAAGAAACCATCCAATCGAACAATACCAAAACCCCCATTACTCCACAGGAAGCAAGGGAAACACAGTTAATTGAACATGTCACATCCCGTATTTCTGCAAATCTGACGTCTCACACGAGGAGACGAACAAATGCTGATGTAACATTGGACGTAGGTCCGATGGACGACGGCCCGGGACGGAAAGGCAATCTCACATACGGATACACACTGTTACCAACAAGATAAACTGTGCTCTCTTCATTATGCATGCACACCTTATCTGCCTGGCCATTCACACGAGTATTTCTGTTGGCCACCACCAAATTCTTAGTATCAGTGCGCATCGGCCGCGTAGAGCTTCCCGTATCTGAGCACCATCTCCAGGCGTTTTCGTGGCGTTTATGTACAGGGGGGCTGTTAATCTGGCCGCACTGGAAAGAACACGAAGTGGCTTTCCATTCAACAGCTGGGTAATTTACACTTGAAGCGAGAAAAAGGTGGCTTGCGTGGTTATTGAACAGAAGGGAATTGACAATGAAACTCTGTTGTTATTAGCGCTGCAATCATACGTCTTGTTCCTCACCAACACTCTACCTAGAGAGTATTGTAGTTGACACCAACAGTGGAAGTGGCACGGCAGACTCGCGGGCAATTCCCTCCCGCGCTGGTCAGTGCCAAAAGCAGTGCGTACGTGCAGTGCTCGGACATGACGCCACGATTCTCTTTAGATCTGGCCCTTCCATTCTTTTCCAAGCCGTTGATTTTTATCCCCGAGTGCACTTCACTTCTTCACCCAGTAACTTAGTCTCTGCACTAAAGATGCCCTAAGCTCAATCCACTGCCACTACCAGCCAGCCACAGACCCCGTCTAGTCCCAACAGACTGGAACACGAACTCGGGAAAATGCCAAAATCAGTCCGAGGCAATTAATTGGGGAATAAAAGAGACGTCGCGTAATTGATCGGACGGGACACACGCATGCACGCAACGCAATTGGCTTGGGGCATATGGAGATACAAATTACCGCTTCGTTTCGGACGGCGCTATTGTGCTTCGGAGTTATTCCGCTGGTAGTTAGTCGCTGTCACTGGGCACCCGAGTGCTTGGGTCACTCATTGTTCTACCCACAATTAGGCGTGAAACGGTCCATCAATTACAATATCATGATGCGACAGCAAAATCTCAATCCAAAACGACTAATGGAAAATCTCTTCTTTCTTCTCTCATCAGGACCATTACTGGTAGATCCCAGTTTCACGTATGGATCCTTCAATCCCCCACCCGCCTCATTCGTCTAGGGTAAGCCTGCGCCCGGAAGATTAACAACACGAGATCCAATCTGTATGTACGTCAATAGTGTTGGTGGTGTCGGCTAGAACGAAACAGGGGAAAGAAGACGAAGCTAGATACAGTGTGTATCGTCGCGTACCTGAAGATCGAGCTACGTTGATTGGGTCTACTCAATCGGAATCTTCCATTGACGCTAGGGTAAGTAAAAGTGAATCTGAGTTCTTGCTCCGAAGCGGAAGTTGGAAATTACGATTACTATTTGTTTGTTTGTATTTGTCGGAGCGATACATGTGCCTCATTTACGGAGAAAACTCGCTCATTTGTTGTTCCCAAGGCATCAATAAACACCGTCGGGATCACATGTGAAGTTAGTTGAGTGGATTGCCGCGTAATGTTGATCTTGTCATTCACGCAGCAAACACAGTAATTTGTCAACAGCAAGATACTATAGATTTATGCACGGTACAAACATTAATCAGCCCTATCACTTCTCACATCACCCGATCTCACGACCTATCTCTCCCAAACACAATCTCGTAGAATTACAAGGCATCGCAAATATCATCCCATATCCACTTTCGCAGTCCAGACCCGGCGTCCTCCGCGCTATTGACCAAATCCGCCACTACCGAAGAATCACGGTAGCTAGCCCACAATGTTCTCTTCAAACGAGTTGGCCGATGTCCCGAGGAATGCGGAAAAGCCTTGGCCACCGTGAAATCGCCACCAGATCGCTGTTTGGTCAAAGCATCAATCAATGTTCGTGATGATCGACAGAGCGTAAGGGAGAGGGTTCACGCACGTCAAAAGATGACAGTCCTGCTAGCCTGCGTGCTAATCGCCCACCGGTTCTACCGTTGACAGCGGATAAACCCCTGAATGACAAGAGCTTTGAGTTGGGCTAAAGTGGTGATCTCTAGTTTGACGGTGTGGCTAGACTTGTTCAGTTGATTAAGATAAACGTCTCGCCTGTCCGCGGGTGCCACTCTTCAAGATACAGAATAGCTGGTCATAACTTGTCTAAATTCTACTAAAGGTGCCCAAGTTTATCCTAATAAAGTGATCTAAGAAATTTATGTCGCTTGAAATCATAGTCTGGAGTTTCTTGCTCTCATGGCTTGGTTAATTATTGATTACTGATATGGTTATGGTCATGGTTATGTTAAGCATATTGAGCATCGCGTTACCCTACACAAACAGCAATGGATATCGCATTTAGGTTCATATCTCTATTGTTGATTTCTGACCGTGACCATACTTTTCTAACCCTAACCGCACCTAATATACCAATAGCCCCATGATCCTTTGACTCTTGTCTAATTATACTAAAGATACCCAAGTTTATCCTACAGTGGAGGTATAGAGTTGCGGACCTCATCCATCATATCAATCAACTGGTCATCAAGTTGTTGATATAGGTGCAAATTGTGGTCTGCTTTCAGGAATGCCTCCACACACTCACCGACATATACGGCTATGCCTGCTCTCTCCTCAGGCTTGGGCGCAGCAAGAGCCTCGTGCGCTGGCAGAATGATATTCCGAATCCACCCCTCGCGACACTTAAGCTGCATGTGGAGAAACGGCTTATACAACCAATCGAACCTCTCGTCGACGTCGAGCCCGATCAAACGGCACATGGTCCTGATGCACAACGAGTCGCGTTGCTGCGTGATAGTGTGCGGATTTTCGGCAAAATGCTGAAGCTGTGCGAGGTCCCGGGCGTACATCCCTCTTGCCTTTATGATCTGCTCCATCAGATCAAGAGTCTTGAGGTCTCTGTTCAAGTCCAAGGTGTAAAGCCAGTCAAAGACACGGCTCCAGGCGAAGTGCGTCGCCGCCGGTCTCTCTTGCAGGATATGAGTGACCCTGTCGATGAAGTGCTTCGGGGCGACGTGCTCTCCTGCCCAGGCGCGGTTGGCAGGCTCAAAGAGCAATCTCATCTCGACGGTATTGGAGTCTTTATCGCAGTGCGGAAGCGGCTCGAAGGCGTCCGGCTCGAGGGGGAGGTTTGCGCAAGTAGGCAGCCCGTCGACGTCACTGATGAGTTTATTCGTGTCGACGTCCGGGTTGATATGCGGATTGTCGCGATGGTGGCGGATCCATGCGAGGCGGCGGTTGAGTAGCTGTTTCCAGTAACCCAGCACGCCGGGATGCATGCAGGCTCTGGCGCCGGTGCCTTGGAGCTTGATAAGGCCAAGCTTGTGGGAGCGTTCGTTCATGATTGATGGTGTGGATGTTGACCTTGACTCTAAGTGATGATTATGAAAATATTTGGTTACTCTCTATAAGTTTATGTTGACACTGTATATTGAGTACCTCCTGATGAGCAAAGATGTTGATGAAAAGAAAGTAAAGGCAGGTGTTGAGGCGGTTTCTTATACAATAGGAAGCTGCACACAAGGTTACCTACTAAATTATATCACGAAAGTATATTATTCTCCTTCAAATCAGGAGACTCATTTTTATATACTGCCTTGGAGAAGCTGAAGTCAATTTGCAATATCTGGTGTATTACTTGTTGAGACATGACAAACTTTAACTGTCAATCAATGAGAAGGTTGACACACGTGGAGACTGAATAACGGTGCCTCACGAGACGCTTTCTTCTTGATGTTTGTTCCACAACTGAGCGAATCAGCGCCTGCGTCCAAAAGAAAACGACTACCCGTGCATGCCTCTTTTACGGAGGGTGACATTTCAAAGGACTGAGTCTGTGACCACGACAGATGATGACAGAGGAGGCGACGGTTGAGGAGCAAGGACGAAAAAAAGGGGGGACGAACAAACCTCGAGACCTGTACTGTAAATAACGATAAGGTTTAGGTAAGTTTAGTATACACAATAGAAAGTCTTAGGTGAGTAGTATTACTAATCTAATATTTTTATTCAACGTCGTCAGTTTTTTTACTCGAGACAAAGGAGGTCAGCCTCTCCCTCTCCTCATCGGATCCTGCAGCCTCGCAAGCTCCAACAACAACCTCCAAGTATAAATCGTCATATCAACCTCCCTCACAGCCTTTTCCATCCACTCCCTCCCCTGTCTCGCCACCTTCTCCGCAACCCTCTGTCCCGCCTCATTCAACGTCAAGTAACTCACCAGCTCAGGTAATTCTTCCAAGCTTTGACTAACGGGTATGTAGTGCACCCACGGCACCAATCTCTCATCATGCCATTCTCGAAGAAGGGCTTGTTTTAGGGGGAGTGTGTTTGAGGACAAGAGCTTGTAGTAGCGGCCGCTTATGCCGTTGCCGTCGAGGTCGAAGGCGAATTTTGAGTGGAATGCTGCGTCTTTATCGGCCCATGGTTTCACGGGAAAGAATGTGTTTTGATCGCGACAGAATTTGCGGTCGCATTGGAAGATTCTTGTGAAGCCGACGTCGTATAGGCGTCCGTTTAGAAACCATGACTTGACGCTGTTGATCACGCCGTCTTTTTCTTTAAGGTATGTGTGTTCTTGCTGCCCAAGGTTCTGTGCCAAAGTCACGAATCTCTGTCGTTGGTGGTTCCTCCACTGATCATCAAGAGCATACCCTCCTGTAGTTGAGCCAGTCCAGTAAAGGTTGTTCTTCTTCTCTGACCATGGAATATCATGTGTCTTATCGTACTGAAATTCTTCTTCGACGTATGCTGGACTTGGAAAGAGGATATCGCCCATTGTTGAGAATGCACCTGTTGACAAGACTGGTGCTAGACCTTCAATGAGACGAAAGGTCTTTGGGCTGATGAGAGCGCCGTGCATATTCTTGTACTCTGGATGCTTGCACAAATCTGACTCGGAGAGGTGATCTTTGACAAAAGGGAGTCCGAATGTCTCGAGGCTAGATTGGACGTCCCGATAGTTCTTGTGTGACGGGCAAGACCGTGTCAAAGCATCCCAAGTCGGCTTCATCGACACATCGTTCAGTCGGATACCTTTGTCGACACCGCCTGCCTGGGGAGGTATGATAACCCTCGGCTCGTCAAAATGATTGATGAGAAACTTGACATCCGGTAGAATTCCAGGAAGATTCCATAACAACTTATCAAAAATATAGCTGTAATGCCGATCATACGACCGACTCGGATGCCGACACTTTGTCTTGGCAGTCTTTCCCGAAAACTCACAGAGCCAGACCTCACTCTGTGGCGTTTTATACACCTTTTCAATCATCTCTAAAACCTCGTTCCCACTCATTTTCAGAAATGGCGATATGGCGCTGTGAATTGTGTCAAACTCATCGATGATGGGTGAATTGTGCTTCAGGGCGTATTGGAACCATGCTTCGAAACCAGGTGGTGGATCAATACCATATCGCTGCTTGTAATGCTTCATTGCTTCTGGATATGTTCGAGATTGGTTCAAGAGTTTCCTGTGAAAGAGTGGTGTTGCTTCTTGAGTTAATAATTTGATGGGGTGAGATGGAGAGGTGAATGTTGAGGATGTTGCGTCGTGGATCATGTATTCGTTGTAGAAATGGGGAATGAAAGATGCCGATAAGCAGGACCAAAGGAGAATTTTGCCTTTGGATTGTTTGGGGAGGAGTTGACTTGTTTGATGAAGGGTGACTGTCGAGACTGCAATGTGAGATAAAGCCTGCAGTTGGGAGTTTTGTGAGAAGGGGTTTCTGGTGCAGGCGACAGCAAATGTTCCTATCGTGGTAGCTATGCACCAGGATGTTTGTCGTGCCTGGCTTTATTAGTGTCTGTATACAAAGTGGCTGACAGGTCTACGTACGGCTTGGATGGTAAAGAACCAAGACAAGGCTTTGACCAATCCCGTACAGAGTACGAGAGGGATATTGCTGTTTGGAGGTCCGAGTACCAAAGTCTGGAACGCTACAGCAGTGAAAAGGAGAATAATGGTTCGCCCTGCAATGGCCTTGCTATTCGTCTCGATGTCAACCGACGAAAGTGATAATATCCTCACTTTGAAGCCCGGAATGAAGATGCTGTAGACAACCATGAGAGAAGCCACTAATATTATGGATAACAGGGAGCCGAAGAGATTGCCGTTTGAAAGTGAGAACGCTGAAAGGACAGCGACTAATGTTGTGCCCTTGATGGTGCTGATGAGAGGTGAGGCAGGGACTGGGTCAGATGATATGCTTGATTGGAAGTACGTCTGCACTGTGAGGAGAAGAGGGGTCAAGAGAGGCTTCCGCTGTCAGTACAATCTCACCGGACCAATATTCTATAATCCACGTACATAGAAGCCAATAGTGTTATTCTCAGCTCTATAAAAGGCCGCAGCCACGATACCAAACGCAACTGTCCATTGCGATAACGATGAATGACGCTGTTTCTGCGGGTCATTCAATAACGGCGAAGTCGGCCGGGTGTTCGGTAAAGCAGTATATCTGAAAAGATAAGGAAAAACAGCCCAGCAGACAATCTCAGAGCACAGCTCCAGCCGTCTCGAGGGGACATACTGCGACACCGTCGTGAACACCACCGCAGCAGTCGCAGAGCCCACTACGGGGTCAACAACGTTAAGGGGCGCCATGCCCATTCTGAATAGCGTCACCTAAAGCATCAAGGGACCCAATTGGCAAGGCAAAGCTGAAGACCTAACAAGCTCAGCTGAGATCAGTAACCAAATAAGCCTCAAAAGAACGTCTACCAGTAGTTTCAAAGGGAAAAATAACAAATAATGTTCCAAAAGAACAGCAAAACCCTCCTTAATGACTCCCCCCGTTCCCCCCAAAAAGCCAAGCGAGCTTGGCATGCTAAAAACATCTTGGCGACCACGGTGAAAATTGCCCGGACGAATTGGACGAGCAGGCCACCTGCATAACCAACCTGTTGGTCTCGCAGTGAAATGTGACAGTGACAGGGAATCCTTTGGGGCTGTGTCCATTCTACGTCGTCACTTAGTGCAAATGCCGGGGTTTTCATCTCGTATCGTGTCAATTTCCAACGATTCTATTGGACGGGTGCCGATCATCCGCTGTTAAACTGTTTGTTTGACATTCTTTGAAACAACCAACACGAGCTCGGTTCGAAATAGGAAACTGCCGAGGCGCGGAAGAATCTCATGAGAGTCTGGGAGCCTTTGTTTTTCCCGCGGTATTTTTCCTCTTCATTTTTATGCAAGGGAGGAAACGCGTACTCTAAGCCTCGTGTTTGAAGCCAAGGAATTTGATCAAGAGGCTAATTCAAGCTTAATAAGAGTTTCACTGGGGTCAGCGCGCCATGAGGCCAGAAGCGGTTAGTATGGGGCAGTTTACGCTGCGCTTCATCTTATTCGTCGTCATGATTTGGGAAGACGGGTCTTGGCCTTGTGAAACGAGAGGTTAAGTTGAGAACCTTGTTCGTAATTTCTTTCGAGGGGCGATGTTCCTATCACTTCATAGCCATAGCCGTTATAATCGTATCAGGATTATATAAGAATATTTACTTGCAGTGGCAGAACCTAGTAGAAGCAAGTAGATATCATTGTCACGGCGTACAAATCATTATTAAGCCGCGCGTCTCAGACAGTTTAGCTGCTTGGCGAGAGTAAGCGGGGGAATAATGTTCCTACACAAAGCATCAAACTTGTTCATTTGAGGCAAAACCCTGCGATGGCCGGTGTTCCCAAAGCTCTAGGTTGTGACGCTTGTCGCAAGCAGAAGAAAAAGGTACCTCATGACAACATCTGCATTTGACGATGCTGATGAAATCAGTGCGAGCAGGCTAAACCAGCTTGTGCACGATGCACCCGTCTCAAGCTCCAATGCACAGGAATCGGTGTAAAGCGCTTCGTCTTCAAGTCCGAGAACTCCCAAGCCGCTAAAAAGCACGCCAAAGCTGTAGCTGGGCCGTCATCGGCGCTGAGTAATGACAAGACCTTGGTAGCGGGTAACTTGGTGCATATTCTTGAGTTCGACAACCCAGGCTATGATATCTCAACGTATGGCTGGTTCGTCAAAGACTTGCCCCGTCACGTTGGGGCCAGTAAACCCCTCGATGCAGCTATCACGGCTTTTGTAACGGGTTTTGCACCTTTGAAGGATAGGAGTGTCTCAAAGGTTGATGCATTGGATAAGTATGTTTTTGCGTTGAGGACGTTGAGGGAGGCGATGCAAGATCCGGAGCAGGCGTTTTCGGCGGATAATATGTGCTCCATCTACTTGATATCGATCTGCCAGGTGAGTCACCTACTCTAACGTGGCAGACAGAGTCTGATTGGGTTGTCTGTAGGAATGGCTTGGTAGTGGAGGTGCTGTTACTGGTGCTGGGAGTGTAAACTCGAAGCACCATGAAGTGCTTGCGTACTTGCTTCAGAGCGCTATTCTCAGGTCCCAATTCAATCCCTCCGACAAACCGTTCATGCAAACAATATTCTCCGTTGTGGTAAGTCCCTTCTCATTATTTCCTCTTCCGTACTCACGCTCGCCAGGTCCTCGAGAGTTTCACTAACCCCAACATCCAACTCGGCCCATGGTTCTGGCAAGCTCTCTCCATCCTAGGTGATGCCGCACGGCCTCTCAAATCAGGAGACGGCACCTCTTTTGCAAGTCTGAACATCGGAACCATGGGCGAAATGTCCTGTTTCATCCGCGATCCCGATCGATACCTCTACCAGATTCAGTGCGCATATGCTCTTGTTCAAACAGAGCACCCGAGGGTTATAAGAGCAGCTGATGAAGCAGTCGCTAAAGCTAAAGCATCTGGCTCAACGTTTCTTCAGAGAAGAATGGGGATGCGTTTCCATACAGCGATCGCGGTAATGCTGTCGATGGCTGCTATTCTGAACCGTATTCTACGGTCTTATGACGGTGACCCTGTCCTTGTAGTGGATGCTAAGCGCTACGTTGATGAGTCTATCGCACTAGGCCGAGCTGCGAACTATAATCGGCCGATTGCAGCTGCTGCGGTGGCTTCTCCTCTCGCGCTGTCGTTAGCTGTCTTGGATGATTACAGACGCGAAGAAGTTGAAGAGTTGCTCGTGGAATACCAGGCTGATTTCCCAGGCTTGAACTACTTTTCGAATGTCGAAATGGTCAGGAGGGGATTTGATGGTATCGACAAGAATAATCAGAGGAAAGTGAGGTTGCTGTTATCGAGTGAAGAAGAGTTTGATAGTGGTTCAGGTGACAATGATAGAGATATCGAGACGGGGCCGGGGTGTACAATATTGTAACGAAAAGCAAAGAATGACAAGACAAAGCAGAATCTTCCAATATCTCCCCTGCCCACGCTTTCAACCAAAAGCTAGTTCTGAGGTATCAGTAAGGGCAAATATTATCCCCCATATGAGTCAATCTTAGTGCTGTATCTGAAGTTTCTTTGACCCATCAACCTCATATCCTTATCACAGCTCACGCCTCTTGCTCAAGATCCTTCAAAAAAGCAACAATGGCCTCAACCATCTGCCCCAGCCCCGGGTCCTCAAGCGGATAATGCCCCGCCCCCTCCAACATAATAGTCTTGACCTTAACCTTCTCAACATCCCTCAAAAACGCTTCCGAAACCCAAAGCGGCGTCCATCGATCCTCAGCCGGCTGCGTCAACAAAATCGGACACGTATCAAAATCCTTCGGTTCCTTTGCTGGTTTATATGTCGTAAACGAAGATAAGAAGCTCATCGATACCCAGGCGTTTGCAGAGCTGTTGTCGCGCATACAAGCTGCGAGTGCGTGAGGATTGTTGACGAGTGTTGACATTCGGCCGGTGATGTACTAAGTTCTGTCTGCTGATTTAAGCTCTCAGCCACAAGCCTTAACTGTAAATAACACATCTAGCTAATAACTTAGACATTATACTATAATGACTAACTAATTGCTACAGCTAAAGGCTGATATTAGGAAAACCTAGATTATGACTCTTTGGCTGGCCTTGGAGGTATATAAGATGCTCCAGTCCGTCTGCCAAGAAAGGTTAGCTTAACACTACAAATACCCCAGATCTTTAAGATGGCGGCTCCTGCACCAACAAGAACGGTCTTCTGTTAATGTCATCTAAACCAACTGGATATCCAAAACTACACCAATAGATCTATTATAACACCCTAAGCAGCCGTAGCCTGCAGTATAAGACCCCCTAAAGACCTTGACCAGTACTTTAACTATGTTCGGGACTTGATCCTTACAGAGGACTTCTATAAGCTTAGCAGTAAATTCCTCCTTAAGCTTGCTCTCTTTAACTGTGAGACTGTTACCCGTATATTTGCCAATAGCCCATTCCTCAAAGGAGTTATATCAGTTGCCTAGCAAGAGAAAGGGGCACTATCTGCCCTGAAGAAACAGAAGAAATTCAACGCAGCTGCAGAGCCACTTAGAGGAAATCGGGCTTAGATCGTATCCATGTTTGACGTATGGAAGGCGATTCGCTAAGACGGACTTCCTGCAGGTACAGCGCACAGCTATCAGAGTTATCAAGAAATACTAACGCACAAGAAAAGCTTAACCTGAAGAAAGTTTCGTGATGACGCGTATGTCGGTACGATTAGGGCTGAGAAGAAGGTTAGACTGAAAGAAGGTTCGGGGCAATCGAAAGGTGGTAGCGGAGTTGAGTTTATGAATCAGTCACAAGGTTAGAAAATACACTTCGGGTTTAACACAATGGGGCCGGTGATGTACATTGGCATCGACATCCATCCTAGACCGAGGGCGTGCATCACCCTTCCCATCGGTGCGCCGATACGGCTCATGAAGAGATTCCGACATGCAACATCAGCAACACGCTGAATCCTCATATCCATAAAACACATGCCCACGATCCCCCTAACACGCTCGTTCATCCCCGCAACATGAAACGTCAAACCACCACCCGCACTCAACCCATAAAGCACAATAGGTCGTTTATCATCCTCATACTCATGGTCAACAAACTCACTCGCAATATTAACCCACTCCTCATAATCCCAAACATGCCCCTTTTTCGGGACCGTGCAGCCGTAGCCGGGCATGTCGATGGCAACGAGTTCGAAACCTGCTTTGTGGAGGGGCACGCCGAGAAGCATTGACATCATGCGCCCGTTGGTTCCCATGCCGTGATGCATTATGAGTCTGATGCTGGCGGAGGGGTTGCGCCATCTGTCGAGATGGAGAGCGTGGCCGCGGTGGTGCCATACTTCTTCGGTGGGGGAGTGGTCGGGAGCGAAGTGTAGACGGTCGGGGAGGAAAGATTGGATGTCTCTCCATTCTTGTTGTTGGGCGTAAGTTGGAAGGCCAGACATTTTGGTGTGAGTGTTGATGATGATGGTATGTCGTCTGCTTATCTGGTGGGAACTGGCTTCTTATACCAAGTCCTGGGGTGCATCTGTAAGCCCAATGAAGTTGCGCCCTCAGGGAGAGAGGGTGTTTGAACCTACGCTTAGGTGTAAAAAATAAGGTATCCTAAACCTATCCTAAGTTATACGAAACTTACCTAAATCTTTTTGTCATTTAGGGTAGAGCTTCTAAGTTTGCCTCCTATTACTAGGACCATTTCGTAGTGTGCGATTCGCTGACGTGAGAAATCAACGGAGTCGGTAAGATATTCGCACTCGGCTAAGATCGTGTGGCCGCCATCTTCAGGACACCCAATGACAGCTAATAGGAATGTCTAAAGGATTGTATGTGTTATAATCTTAGTAGATGCCGACACAAGCAATTCTTCTTGATGTAACCCATTCTTCTATATGCCTCCTTATAATTGACTGCGGGGAAATTCTTCTCGTTGTAGACTCGTCATCGTAAGCACCATATCCGATGCGACACGTAACAGCTAGCAACCTTTAGCTATAGAAGCTCATTGTCGTTGGTCATGAAACTTCTGTGTAGTCGCTCTCGGATGAGGGATAAGGTTATCAGATCAACGAATCCAACGGCCAGTGTCGCAGACTACCCTGCAGGCACCCAATTCCACTCGCACTCCAGTTTTGCCAACGCGCGATCGCCATCAATGGGTCATGACCACTGAGTATTACATGATGATTAGTCACCACTCCATGCTCCGCGAAAGAAAAAGTCGTTGAAATCGCCAAGGGAACGTCGGACCACCTCTCGCCTTACAACAACTTGACAAGCTTGGCATCAAAAGGGCGCTGACCACGGATCTCGCTCTTTGCAGCTTACCTTCCCCCTCCAGCAAAAACCTCAACGGTCTCGGACATTTAAATTACAGGAATAACCATAAACCCGCCTCACCTCAATCCACCAACCACGCGTTACGCAAGGATCTTCACGCGGCCCGTAACCAAAGAACATTTCCCAGAAGGAATTTTTTTCCTCCATCCTAGTTTTTATCATGTCACCCAACTCCACCGTCAACTCCGATCGGAACATGAATGTGGATTTCGCGTATGTAAATGCCCAGCTTTTTCGGCTCCATTTTCTACGTAAAAGAAATACCAAAAACGCGAGTAAGGGGAGGGTTCCACTGTCAGATGTTATGAGCATCAAGGCTGACATAACCTTAAAACTCTATTATAGCGAATTGACTATGCTAATTGAAGCGGGAAAAAGGGAATAGTGGCGAAATGATAGGGAATAAGTGCCGTACGGAGTCAGGGCCGGATACTCGGACATACGTAATGCTCCACTGGCTGCAAAATTGAAAAGTTGACGGAGGCAAAGGCCCCACTGTTCCGGTGCTCCATCCGGCGGATCTGCCGGGGTGGCCGAGGACCAATCGGCAGGGAGGTATCTACAAGACCTCAGCATCTTTGAGATTACCTACCTTTGCGCTCTTGTCAAGGGACCTTCCTATCCTGTGTTGCAGACGAGGTTATCACGTAATGAACTGAACAGCTTCACTTCCCCCACGGGGAGCTATCCTCTTGAGCAATTCCAATTCTTGTAATGCTACAGCTGTAATTGGATCCCGAAGCACGTTTTCCCCATCGAACCACCAAAATTGTACATCATAGCTCCCGCCACAACCTCCGATCGGAGGTCTTTCGGCCTGGGGTATAACATAAAAGGACGATAATATGGAGAACTACGGGCCGCTAATAACGTCAAGTCTGCCCACGACCCTTCCATTGACTTTTCCTTTTCACCTTCTACCTCCTTTCCCAATTCACTCTCCCCATTCAATCTGGTCCGCCTCATATTGGAGATTAGTAGCTACGTAGGACCGTGGCACTTCACAATGGGCATCATGAAGTTCTCAAAAAAGCCTGTCGAGCCTTCACCGCTGACATCTCACCCTCCCGAGTCCAGCGCCTCAGACACAGAACCACCAAAAGATGAGGCCGATTTCCAAGCCGTTCCTGCTGGCACTGAAGAAAAGGGCAATATCTTTGATCAAGGCGGGAAGAATTACAGAACCCTTGGACGATGGGATACCGTCCTGATCCTCTTCACGAACCAACTCGGTCTCGGAATTTTATCCCTCCCCTCAACGATAAAAACCCTTGGAATCGTACCCGGCATAATCGCGATTCTCGGCATCGGCGCATTATCATGGTACGCCGCGTACGAACTCCTCCAATTCTACCGCAAACACCCAAACGTCGTCAGTATCGTCGAAATGACCCGCATCGTCGGCGGCCCATGGTTCGAGTCCTTCGCCGGCTTCGTCATGATGATCCAAGTCGTCTTCATCGTCGCTTCAGCTACAGTCACGCTATCAGTTGCGCTGAATACCCTTAGTAGCCATGCGATGTGTACTGTCATTTGGATTCTTGTGGCGTGTATCGCGTGCTATCTTTTGTCGATACCAAGAACGATGAAGTTTGTGTCCAAGGCAGGAATTCCCAATGCTGTTAGTGTCGTAGCGGCTTGTTTGATCGTTTTGATCAGCTTGGCGGTCTCGGGACCTGCGACGGCGCCCGAGGGGTGGCATAAGGAGATCAAGGTTGTTGGAAACCCTACGTTTCGCGATGGTCTTAATGCGTGCTTGAGAGTTGTATTCTCGTACGCGGGCACATTCACGTTCCCGTAAGTTCTCCCCTCGACACAGATTGAACCAAACTGACAGTAGACAGCTCATATATGGCCGAAATGCGCGACCCTGCGAAGGACTTTCGTTTCGCCCTCGCAGTGCTCGAGATCGTCAGCACCCTCTTCTACATCGCCATGGCCGTAGCTCTCTACTGTCTAGCCGGTGATCTCACCACATCTCCCGTCCTCTCTGCCGCATCATCCATTCCCGCCAAAGTCGCATACGGAATCATCCTCCCGGCGGTCGTAGCAACAGCCCTCTCAATCGGCCACACAGGCTGCAAATTCGTCTACGTTACCGCGATGCGACAAATGCGCGCAACCCACCAAGTCACCGACAACAGCGTCAAATCTTGGGTCACATGGATCTTGTCGGTCACTGGATTTTGGGTTCTGATCTTTGTCATCTCGAACGTCATTCCGATCTTTGACTCGATTCTATCGATCACGGCTGCGACGACTATTCCTTGGTTTACGTATGGCTTTGCGGCGATTTTCTGGCTGCATCTTAACAAGGGTCTTTATTTCTCAACGTGGCAGAAGGGACTGCTTACCGTGGGAAATGTGGTCATGATTGCACTTACATTGTTCATGAACGCGGGAGGATTATGGGCGGCTATCACTGAACTGCTGGATCTCTTTGCCAATAGCAAGGATGGCATTGGGGGGGTTTTCTCATGTGGAGATAACTCTATCTTCTAAGCGAAGTTGTATAGAGCATAGAAATAATATTTATTGTTCCTCTGATGTTCAAGATCATCCCTAAAAGCTAGATCGATCAGGGCTACCCTACCTCTTGACAGCCGTGCGCATGGTGTAATCATGATGCTATAATGTCCAAGTTGTGAGCTAGATGTGTTGTTTGCAGTTGAGACTTTTGGCTGAGAGCTTAAATCAGCAGACAGAACTCAGTAATCATGATGCATTGTATCTCATACATTTCTATAGCTAGATTGTAGTACATATCGAAATACCAGATCGCCAGCCTCGATCAACATGCCAGCATTCATCCCTTGTGGCATACACTATTCGCACAACAACGGTTCTCTTCGATCAGGTCCGTCATCGCTGTCGACCGTCACATATTCTCGCTATTTTCCCCAAGCCTAAGAAAAGCCCTTTCGTCCAACATCCGTCTGCCCCACTGGTTCTTCATTACGACATACCGTCTCATTCATTTCAGCTGTTCATTGGTCCTCAAAAGAAGGATTTTGTTTTGTGAAGCGTTCCATAAACCGTTCAGCTCCGAGGCTCAGGTCTGTTCCTGGGATCCTCCAGTGCGCGCTCTACCATCCTCTCCATAGCCGCATCATCGATAGTGCGGCTTTCGTTCTCCAATGGAATACCATAATAGCTAGGCAGACCGTCTTTGCCTGTCCGAATTCGAACTTTCCCGAGAACACCTAGGGTCTCAAGCCAGGCCATGCGCCGATCAAGAACTTGAGGCCAAATATCAATCATCTCTGGCTTGATGTACGCTTCCATTGAGAGACCTGGCTGATGTGTATACGCTTGAAACTCATGTGTCCAGACAGTGCCAGACTTCAGGCTGCTTCCGAACAGAGGTGTCACACCCATCGTGGCGAAATTAAAAAGGCGGGAGTGATGACTAGAGTCTTTGCAAAAGGTGACCTGATCGATATCACTGGGCATCGCGATTTTGATCTTGACGCTGTCAGCGGTCGATAGTGATGGATAGCTGAGGATTCGAAGATCTGGCATCCCAAGCAACGCCAGTACTGTGGGAGGAAGGCGGAAATACTCAGATGCGTTCCGTGGGAGCACCATCTTGGTGCCATTGATCATGAAAGGAAAAAGCTCCATGCGTTCATCGACCGAAACCTTGGGATCAATTCCCGTAGCCTCGTAAGTAAGATCGCGCACTCGGCCTGAATCAATGGCAGATTCGTCGACTAGGAAAGCTCGACCATCTTGTGTCAGAATGTCGTTGTAGTACATGAGTTGAATGACTCGAAATGGATGAGCAAAAGCGATACACTGCAGATGCTCGTGAACCTTCAGCCAGTGTTCGAAGTAAACTAGAAACACGGCTAGCCCAACGTCAGGAACTGGCTCCTTGGCGTGGGGTTCCAGAAGCTTGGTAGGGCTGTCCACAATGCTGACCCAGAGTTGAGTAGCGAGGAGCATCGCTGTGGCATTGAACTTGTCATTGGGATGAGCGTCAGCGAAAGAGGCGAGATCTGAGTAAAGCCTGGCTGGGTATCTCATATTGGAGATGTAAGGAGCATGGTAAAGAAATGTCGCAGTTTTATAGTTGATGTGAAGGTGTGGTAAGATAATGGGGAGGACTTCTCGAAAGCGGCGATTTCTGGGCCCATGGGGCCGAATAGCATTGATGCAGGCTTCGAGTCCGGGCGTCTTTTGGTAGGGCACTTGCTTGGTGGTTGCTGGCTTGATGCGAGCTACCACGACAGGAGCTTTCCCATTAAAGAGCGACCGAACGGACTCAAGAGCCAGGTTCTTCGCGTCTTCAACAGTGATATCTCCATCAGCAAAAGCGATCTCCCAGCTCTTTTCAGTCAAAAGTCGTTTCAGCGCACGAAGATTTCCGGGTACAGTAAGAGAATGATGGAGAATGACCTCGGATGGTGAGATAATCCCTTCGGAGGGGACTTCGAGTTCTAAACCTGAGAGATCATCAACATCCGAGTACATGTTGAGGCGCGCCTTATCTACGCTCGCAAGAACCGGTTCCAGCGTGTACGCTGAGTAGCCGACCAGTAAACGTTGTGGGGCTAAACAATCGCCGGATTCTTCAGGGCGGTGCTCATGCATTGACTGATATCGGTGCTCGAGTGGCTGAAAGTAGTCTCTGTCCCAGAGGAGTGTGCCGCGGGCCAGGACGCTGGCGATCATCCAGTCGCCCGTGGGTTGCCCTTGGCCATTGAGGTAACCGCCGCCATGAAGGTTTCCGACTGTAGTCGCGATTACAACACCTTCTTGGCTCACGAGAGAGGCTTTTCTTCCTTCGATGATGGTGCGCGCACCTCTCCATGGAGCCGGCTCTCGAGGCATGATAGCGATGCTAGAGATGAGCAACGTTGGTTAGCGCGAAGACTTGAGGGGAGTGAGCATACTCACCACTTGTGCTGCTGAGATTTAGCTCACGACTGAGCAGGCGCTTGGCGGAACAAAAAGGGAGAAGAAGTTGTAGGAATAAATGTCCTTGAGTTTCGGGCTATTGCGCTATCAGTATCGGCGACAGTTCTGAGTGGCCGTAAGGTAAGCGCTGAGGGTAATGTCATACTTGGTGCCGCGGAGGAGTAAGGATAGAGATACCGAGAGGGAAGGAAGTAAGTCTGTTAAAGAGAGGCCTCACGTGATCCTAAGACTTAGGATGAGATGGCGCAAGGTTGAGATTGGAGCTGGCAGTGCCAGGCAGATGGAAGTCGTGCCACAGCTTGACAGCGTCGTGAGATCAGGACGTGATTTCTGAGCATGGCGATAGTGGTAGTGAGAGGAGACGGAATTAGACTCATCTAGCAGGTAAGGGTAAAGGTAAGAATCTTCGAAAGACGTGCAAATATGTTCTTGAAAGACTTTAGGCCCGAAGCAAGTCCTAAGATTCTCACAACCTCGAACGTAAGAAAGGATTTTCACCCTAAAATAAAGATATTTAGATGAGTTTAGGATAATTTAGGATGGATTTGGAAAAGTCTTTAGCTAACCTACTAAGTTTATTTCCCATCAGTGATCCAGAGCCCTATGGCCTCTGCCATTTTATATTCTGCCTGTCTTGAGCGCTTTATTTTTACTTGTTTATAAAGTTAAAGTAAGCAATTATGCGTAACTTAGGAAGCGTAAGGATAATAATTAAGGCAAGTACTTATAAGATAGATAAATAAGATAAGAGATAACAGCTTATATGAGATAAATATTGGCAGTGGTAATAATTTATTGTTTATCATCGGATGCGGTGCTCCTTATCCTCAACACTGTTGCGGGTCACAGTCGCAGATTTCACCATGGGGAGATGCTCAGCACACCATTATCGAGAATAGCGACTTTGGTCCGTTTCAACCTTGGGTGGTTTTCACATTTTCAAAGTATAATAGGATGGTCACCTGAAAGAGGTTGATCTCGAGAGTCTCAAGCTGTAAGAGCAAATTAGTGTTAGGAGTTATAAGAAAAAACTGAGGGCTGGCTTGCATTCTTCATCGACTTAAACCCCTCTCGGCTGAACCAATGGCTTATTACAGCCCGGTTACCGCTCGAGTACAGACAAAATTTCTTTATCCTCTCCCGTGAACTCTCATTAAAATCACTTATACATAAGTCAAGGACTTTCCAATCGAGGTCCTGAACCGCAAAGCGCTCTACAGCTTCAGCCATCCATGTTTCGTCATGTAGGTTCACGAGCCTATTAGGTACCTTAAGCCTGATGATAGTCTGAACTTTCATCTTATTTCTCAACCTCTTGAGAGTCCTGAATACTAAGTTCTGTCTGCTGATTTAAGCTCTCAGCCACAAGCCTCAACTGTAAATAACACATCTAGCTAACAGCTTAGACATTATACCATAATGACTAACCAATTGCTACAGCCAAAGGCTGAGAGTCCTGAATACCTCGGTGTGCTGAGGCTGGAGCAAGCAATTGTCTTTGTAGACTTCTCTCTCTTCTAGCGGCGGGAACTCAACGGATCGCAGAGTCTTTCCATAACGAGGCAGTTTGTCTTTCTGAGCTTGTGAGATCATAAAATCTTAAGCTCTGAGACCTGGGATCCCTCGGAGTCAAACCGCGACAGGTCAAAGCAGAGTAGACCTACTGTTGAGAGAGTCAGTACTTGGCCATTCCTACTACACTAAATCACCTTCAAAGGCCCAAAGGCAATAAAAAAAGGGAATCCGCCGTTCTACCAGTTTTATGCTGGGGAAAGTACCTGATTCTACAGATTTTGAAGATTAGAACATGTAAGTTGTTGGGTAGCCGGCTATCAAGTCCCCGCGGTAGCTTGCTAATTCGGATTCCATATTGAGCAGACGAGGATGCCGCAAACCCCGCAGACAGGAGATCAGAAAGGCAAGTGGATAACTTGGCGAATGTTAAGAAACTGGAGAATTGACACGTGCGGGGAGCGGAGAAAGGGTCTGACGAACACCCCCAGGATCTATCACTTGGCACTTTCATGGATAGCAGATTCCAGCACTGGCATGATTCCTCAGCCGGCTTGACAGATGCATATTACTTGCCTCTTTCGATCTAGACCTCTAGGGTAACGCTTAGAGATACATGAGAATACATTGAGCCTCTTTAAGTTAGGAATGGAGTATTAGGTGGTTTCAATGTCTAGGTTACGATAATGAGCCGAAACAAACCGTATGAGAGGAACAGAGAGATAATAAATAGTCAGTAAAGTCTCTCTATTCCGAGAGAATTTGTATTCCTTCAAAGAAACCATGATGATTATCGTGACTTTGGTGCAATCCGAACCAGAACTCAACCATCATTACATCAAACCCCAGACTTCCCACTAGCTATCTGCACATACCATCACAAACCTACTCTCCCAAAGGCAGCTCGGACTCAACGGACAAAGCCAAAGTTATCGAAATCTGTCATCACGCAAATACCTCAGCTCATGCTCAGCTCCACCAGCTTCGCCCCCTTCCGAACAGCACAGATCATGCATGAACATGATATCCATTACGTGAGCGATTCATCCAAGCTATGACCATTATCAGCCCCGAACAATACATTGCATTACAAAGTGCTGTTGATAACAACGTGGGATATCGCCAAGAAAGCTTTCTGTATGCCAAGTAGGGAATAATGGGTATCAACCGTGATCTCGGGACCGTTGCCGTGAACGGACCAACCTTGTGATAATCACCAGTTGAGCAGTTGAACCGATAGTCACCAGTTCTTTCTTGAGCTTCTAGAAACAGAAAACATTCCGCTGAGATCTGTTGGTGAGACCATATTTACATAAAGAATTGCTCAGAGGGGATATAGACATCATGCAACCTTAACATCGGGAGCTGGGCCGGACCTTGCAGTCATCTTCCGAGATTATCATACAGAGCACGGTGATGTTGATTGATACAACCCAAGATATGCGGCAGGTCATCCGTTGGTTATGGAGTTGCCGTCACCGTTTATCGGAAACGGTTCCGCTCTTCAAAAGGATCACTGACTACTTGAGCATCTGTGCAACCAGCAAAATTGGAGATTCCACCGAGTACGCACGCTGACTGCTACATAACGCACCGATGATTACCGTGTCTCCAACGTTTCAAACCAAATGCACTGACCAGACACGACTTATCAGGAAAAAAAATGCCTCGCTGTTCATCAACACAGCGCGGAGGCCTTCCCGATGGGATAGTATCGGTTCAAGTTCAAACCCCCCTGACTTGTACTGTGCTGTAAACTTTACAGGGTGATCCCCGGAATGGTCGGTGATCTGCGACGCCCTCCCCCCGTTCGCAGCCAACCATCGCGCATCCCTGGTGCATGCGCGAATTGTTCCAGAAGATTACTGCATAGAGGTAAAGTTTGGTGACGCTCCTCTTTTTTTACCACTGTGTTTTTATTTCCGGGTGCCGAGGAGTAAATGCCGTGCATGGCAAATTTGCCTGCCTCGGCCGCACCGACGTCAGCCTTGTTTTCTTTTTTTCCTTTCCAATATTTTCCTTCGCAAGTTCAGCTGTAATTGAAGAAAGAGTGATATGAGACCACTTGGGAAAGCAGACCATTTTATGATAAACGCACTGGTATTAAATCAAGGGGTCTCGGGGTGGACTCGGGCGTTTCCCGTACTCCGCTGCGAATGTGATATTGGTAACGAATTCCACAATTCATACTTGAAGCTCTCGTGTTGTGGTGTAGCAAAGTCGGACTGACCCTCCGGCACCCAATAAGCACGTCGGGTCTGATGCGCCGGGGGAAAAGAATTGGGGGTTGTGGATATTTTGGAGACCGGATCAGGCTCCCGACTGCGGAGCAATGGGGTAATAATAACTGACACCTCAGCCAATGAGGCCCCGTCGCTTCAGATTATGGGGAGCAAGGCACCGCGGAGCAATTCCTGACTCGCTATTCCCAGTGGAACTTTCAACGTCATAGCTTCATCTTTGGGCGAAAGTGTCATTTTCTTTTACGTGATGGTAATTCTCAACCAAGAGTCTAGACAATGACACTTTCTGCTCTGGCTCGTCAATCGTACTACGACCCTCTTTCTCCGCGAATTCTGTGCTTGTTACGGGGGAAAACCCCATGGGGACATGGAGTAGCCAAGAGACACAGAGCAGAGTGTCTGAGGGGACTTGGACTACCTACTCCACACACCCAGATAAGCCTCGCCAACACCGAGTTGCCTGCCAGGTTTTCCCCCCAGCGTATCACCGACTAACCTCTCTTGGGTAAATCACCACGGGGATCGACTAGGGGGCAAAGACCAACTTTATCAGCTAGACTCGTGTGCTGTATACAAAGTAGGATCGACTTCAACTTGTCTGAGCTTGGGGGGAGCTTGTATAAGTTGTGTCCACAATCCCCAGACTTTCGTGCTTCATCTCCTCCACATTCCACTCACTCTCTCTTCCTTCCTCAGCCCTCTCCTCTTCTCTCTCTATCACTTTGTTTTGTTCGTTGGTCAATTCATTTTGCTCTTCAACAACAACAATCGACATCATGTCGCATTACTCTACCGGTCCTGCTGAGAAGGACCTCAAGCATGATTACGAGAATGATCAGCCAGCTTTGAACAACAACCCTTCCATCGCTGGCGAAGCCCAAGTTCACGATGATGTCTTTGGCGAAATCACCGACGAAGGCCCCAACTATCGCGCTGTACGTCATTCACAACACCGTCTCCATCTTCAGCTCAACTAATATCAATAGGTCGGCTGGATCGGCACCGTTGCTCTCATGATGAAGACCCAGATCGGTCTCGGTGTTCTGTCTATCCCTGCTGTCTTCGACGTCCTCGGTATCGCCCCCGGCATCATCTGCCTCATCGTTATCGCCGCCATTACAACCTGGTCTGATTACATGGTCGGTGTTTTTAAGCGCAACCATCCTCAAGTCTACGGTATCGATGATGCGGGCTTTTTGATCTTTGGCCGGGTTGGGCGCGAGATCTTCGGTATCGCTTTCTGCCTCTGTATGTACTCCTATCTTGGACCATAACGACATCAGCTAACAACTCAGACTGGATCTTCGTTGCAGGATCTGGCATGCTCGGCCTCTCAATCGGTCTCAACGCTGTCTCTCTTCACGGTACTTGCACTGCCGTCTTCGTCGCTGTTGCTGCCATCTGCGGATTCCTGCTGGCCAGTGTTCGCACCCTCGGCCGCATCAGCATGCTCGCCTGGGTCGGCCTCGTTTGCATCTTGACTGCTATTTTCACCGTCACCATTGCAGTTGGTATCCAGGACCGTCCTGCAGCTGCTCCTCAGGAGGGTCACTGGAAGTCTGACTGGAAGGTTGTTGGAAACCCCAGTTTCACTGAGGCCATCTCTTCCATTTCATCTCTCATCTTTGCCTATGCTGGAACTCCTGGATTCTTGTAAGCTTTACTCAACTGTGATCTGTGATTCAACTAGCTAACTCTCAAAGTGCCATCGCTGCTGAGATGAAGCGCCCTGAGCATTACACCCGATCCCTCCTCATCTGCCAAGGCGGTGTCACCATCACTTACATCGTCATCGGCTGCGTCGTCTACCTCTACTGCGGCTCATACGTCGCCTCGCCCGCCCTCGGTTCCGCCGGCCATCTCATCAAGCGCGTCGCCTACGGCATCTCCCTCCCCGGGCTTCTTGCAACAACCGTCCTCGTCATTCACTTCGCCGCCAAATACGTCTTCGTCCGCCTCCTCCGCGGAACAAAGCATCTCTCTTCCAACAGCGCTATCCACTGGGGAACTTGGCTCGCTTGCACCATCATCACCACCGTCATCGCCTACCTCATTGCCTCAGGAATTCCCGTCTTTGGTGGTCTTGTATCCCTCGTTGGTGCCTTACTTGGTACGCTTATGTCGTTCCAGCTATACGGCTTTATGTGGCTGTATGACAACTGGGCCAAGGGCAAGCGTGATCCCAACATGAAGTGGTACCTCATGGTTGCTTTCAGCGTCTTTGTTATTGTCTCGGGCACTTTCCTCATGATCGGTGGCACTTACGGATCTATCGTCAGCATCATCGACTCGTACAAGGTTTCAGGTGGCTCTGCTGCTTTCGGTTGTGCCGATAACTCGAATTCCACTTAAGCGCAGCGTTGTTTTCTTTTAGCATTGTGTACTGTATAGCATTGGATTTAGAGTAGAAATACATATTCATGTATTATGAGTTGAAGAATACTTCTATTGTCATATTTACAAACCATAATTCCGTGTTTCTTGCGACGTGATACCTTTGATCTCAAATCAGTCAACTTCTCCCGAGATGCAGACGGCAAGTAGGGAGAAAAGGTTACACGATTCCGAGGTACATCAACTCACAGAACTTGATAACTATTCGGCTTGACTCTCAACATACTTCCATCATGACTTGGCAACTTACGCTCAAACTTGGGGCGACTCGACTCATCGTCAACTAAGCTTGGCTGTAGCATTCCCCGCAAAACACCGGATGGAGCCCATGATCTATTGTGGATATCGACCTCAGCAAACCCGTTAGACTAAGCGCTTCCCCATCCCCACTGCGCGCATTTCATCGTTAGCCCATCAATAGTCTCGATACCCATATCCACAACTCATCATCACATCAAAGTCGGTATTTCAGATAAGACTCCAAGAACAAGATTCTGGACTGCCATCTGTTGAGTCATTCGATGATCAAATTTTGGCTATACTGACGTCTGGATCTGCGTGAGCTACTAAGTTAGCCTGTCGGGTGGCGGTGACTGCTGTAGCTGACACTGTCCAGCTGAACTCTAAAGCTTTCAATGCAGAGTTCGCCACTGAGTTGGAGAAATTTGGAGAGGAGGAGCTAGGTGACGCCGACGTCAGGGATGTTTGTTTAATGCAGCTGGACTCCTCTTTGGATGATACTTTGGTTCATATCGGCTTATTGAAGACCAAAATTCAGCACTGAAATCTCAAGCATGGATGGGGTATTTAACTAACTTTGCGAAGTGGATATTGACATTCAGGGAGGTTGGAGATATCGGCAATTGTCGATAGAAGAGAAGAAATGGGACTCTTGAGGCTGGGTCATGCAACGGTCAACCTTAATTTAGGGAATCCCAGATCCGATGCCGGAGCGGTCCCTGATTCAGTTGGGTCGATAGTTGCCCAGCCACTGAGGCTCTTGCTGCTGAGGTCGGCGAGGACAATCAGGTTACGCTGGTATTTGGCTGGTCTGGATATAAGAAGCAGGCCTGATGGCCCTTATCGTATATTTTAAGGCTGTCTATTTAGTCAGTACACATATAATCTCTGATCATGGTGTATACCCTAACAAAGAGCTATAGCCTCACTCTCGTAATGCTGGCCCGCCCTGGGGCTGCAGCGCGGCTTTGCAACCAGCCAACTGTTGCCAGCGCCGGGCTTAGCTGCAGCTGACTTTCTGTATATAGAAGCCTCAAACGATCAGGGTACATTGCAATATTTCCAGTTGAACACCAAAATCATAAAAGACTTGGAGTTTCCTCCTACAATATCGCTGTCGTTGGGGGTCGGCAAGCTGTGCTTACAATAAGCGTCTTCGAAATCAGTTCGAGCACTCGACTGAAGCTCTGAGGGCTATGTATATTTTTGAGGCTAAAGAGGGCTATATTAAAGTAGCTCGAATTTTCTACAAAAAGAACTACAAGCCGATAATAGGAGGCTTGTGTCTTTTCGTCCAGGTTGAGCAGCTTCAAGTCAGCCTACAGCTAAATAAAGGCAGCCTATTATATATAGAACGTACAGCAGTTTCTACTCTCTAAAATATAACCGGCCCTCATAAGGACCGAAAGTATCGTTGTGACGACTCGAGGATGTGGCGAGATGAATAGACATATTTGCCAGTTTAATGTTCGGGTTGCACTTCTGTATTTCGGGTGAGAGGTTCAAGATGACAAGAGCTACAAGGCCATTATGTCTCTTCTCAAAGCAGAACATAGCCTCATCACCACCGCTGATGAGATGGAAAGACCCGTGACCGAGAACTTGCATATTTGCCTTCCGACAAGCTATTGCCTCCTTCCAGAAGGCTAAAACGCTCTTATCATCCAGGGCCTGACTTTGAACATTGACGTCGACAAAGTTCTCATTAATTCGCATCCAAGGCCCCGCTTTGCAGTCCGTGAAGCCAGCATGGAGATCGCTGCTCCATTGCATGGGAGTGCGGCTGTTGTCACGTGCGACAGCTCGGATATTGGATAGCGACGTGCGCAAGATGTCAGGGTCATTGCTTGCTCGTGTGACAGACTCCCAATACCGTTGAGTCGAGATGTCCTTGAACTCTTCGATGGGCCAAGATGCAGGTATGTTGGTCATGCCAATCTCTTGACCTTGATATAAGAATAGAGTCCCAGTGCAGGTGATTTGAAGCAGGGCAAGCACCTTGGCTGCAGCGGCACGGAGATTTAGCTTGTCAGACATGAACCGCGAAATAGAGCGCGGAACGTCGTGGTTCTCAAGGAATATAGTCGTCCACCCGTCGGTCCCCTCAATAAATTGCTGCCATTTGGAGACAGACTGCTTGAAGTCTGAAAGTGTGTGCGGCTTGACGTCAAAGGAACTCAAGGCGAATCCTAGACAGACTGTCTCAAACTGAAAACCCATGTTGACGCGGTGCGAAGCTGCACTAACATACTTAAGAGCCGTCTCGGTATCTGCGAGGCCGCCGAACTCCCCAACGGTCATCAGATCTCCATACTCAGCAATGATGTCGTGAATCTCGCCTAAAATCTGCAGCGTCTCTGGCTGGTGGTTAAAAGGGGCACATGGATCTGACTCTGGGGCGTCTGCAAACGATTGGTCTTTGCCGAAGAGACCCATTGTGTCGATCCGAAAGCCATCCACGCCTTTGTCGAGCCAGAACCTGATGGCACTCTGGTAGATGCTCTGTCGCAGGTTGCTGCTTACCCAGTTGACGTCGGGCTGTGAGGCGGAAAAGAGGTGAAGATAATATTCCTGGCTGCATGGGTCCCATTCCCAAGCGCTGCCGCCGAAGAACGACTGCCAGTTGTTAGGAGGAAGACGCTGGCCGTCGTGATATTTCGCGGGTTGCCAGATATACCAGTCTCGTTTTGGGCTGTCTTTAGAAGATCGAGACTCCTTGAACCACTGGTGCTGGTCGGAGGTGTGGTTTATCACAAGATCCATTAAAATCCGCATCCCACGTTTGTGGCAGCTTCGGATCAATTCCTCCAAGTCTTGCATGGTGCCATACGGCTCATGGATACGTTCATAGCTCGAAATATCATAACCCTGGTCGATCTGAGGGCTTTCGTATATCGGGGAGATCCAGATCACGTCGGCTCCTAAACTCTGGATGTGATCCAGCGACTGGAGTATCCCTTTCAGGTCTCCCAACCCGTCGCCGTTGCCGTCCTTGAAACTGGCAGGCCATATCTGATACACGACGGCGTCTTTCCACCATTGGCGTTGAGGGGCAGTCATTGTAGAGACAAGGTTGTCAAGCAGTGTGACTTAGAGAGAAGCCATGGACAGTAATATAGACGGGCAGAGAGAGAGAGAGAGGATCAAGGTGTCTAATTATAGTCAATTAGGCTCTAAGTCATCTTCCGATCCAGTCGTCCGAACATTCGGCGTTATGCACTTAAAATACGATGCGTTCGCCGCTTTGAGCCGCCGAAATTTCGGCCAAATATACGCCGAACAATAGACATCGCCTATGTAACCCCCCCCCACCCCTCCTATAACTGCGGTAACCTCTTTGGGGTTGGGGAGGGGCATCGACAATTAACCGTAAAGTTATCGTGCCAGGTCTTATCGTGCCTGTCTCTGAATGATCAATCTTTAGATCATGGATCTGGCTTCTCAGGCGGCGACTGCGTCGGGCAGACGGCCGATCGGCGGATGGCACTTAAGGCCCGAATCAGCTATAAACACGGAACGACCATCCCTTGCCTTCTACATCGACTGCAACCATAAAGAACAAACATTTCCTCCTCCAGTACGATTGGCTCTCTCCGGGAGCAAGCCAGCACAAGAGTCACAAACACAAAATCCAGTCTCATAAGCGCAAAGTATCCATGGAGAAATCTTACGAATTCGAGAGTCCGAACCCTCTCGACGACCTCCGAAATGCTCGACGAGCCGTCAACGACGAACACGAGCAGACTGTAAGAAAGGCTGTCAAGTCCTATTACAAGGCGATCTTTTGGTCTCTATACCTCTCAACCGCCGTCATCATGGAAGGGTATGATACCTCTCTGGTATATTCCTTCTTTGGACTCCCAGCGTTCGCCAAGAAGTACGGCACTCTCCAGCAAGATGGACTCTACTCCTTATCCGCCCCGTGGCAGAGCGCTCTCGGACAAGGTGCAATGGTCGGCCAGTTCTTCAACCTCATCATCACGGGGTACGCCACGGATTTGTACGGCTTCAGGCGTACTGCTGCCGCTGCCTGCATCCTTAATGCTGCCTTTGTCTTTATCCTCTTCTTTGCGCCAAACATCGAGACGTTGCTCACTGGACAAATTCTTCTGGGTCTTCCTCTCGGTTCCTTCCTCACCCTGACAACTGTCTATACTGCAGGAATATCCCCCTTGGCTTTGCGTCCTTACCTGGAGACCTGGGTCAACATCTGCTGGAGTATTGGAAAGTTCGTGGCCAGTGGAGTGCTGCGATCGTACTCCGAAGACACAACAGAATGGGCTTACCGGGTGCCTTGGGCGGTGCAGTGGATCTTCCCGCCCTTCATCCTACTCGGGGTTGTCCTTGCACCAGAATCTCCGTGGTGGCTCATTCGTCAGCAGAGGATTGAAGACGCCCGGAAATCCCTGCTTCGTCTTTCCCTCCGGGCTTACAGACGAGAAAGTCAGCAACACGCTGTCGCAAATGATTTTGACAAACATGCAGGAGAGAGAATTGCAGGCCGGTACCAGCTATCTGGACTGTTTCCGGGGCACCAACCTGCGTCGCACAGAGATCTCGTGCGTGGCGCAGACGATGCAGCCTCTGGTTGGTTTTGCTTTAGTTCTTTGGACGACGTCTTTTTTTCAAACACAGGGCCTCACTGCGAATGATGCTTTCAACTTGAGCCTTGGACAAAACGCGGTCGGGCTCGTGGCGGGTATACTTCTTTGGTTCATCATGCCTCGGGTCGGCAGACGTACAATCTATCTCTGTGGTCTCGGAGCCATCTTCGTCCTGCAGATCGCTATTGGCGCACTCGGCGTGCCTACCTACACAAAAGCGACATCATGGTCCACTGGAGCCTTGATCATGGGGTTTTATCTCTGCTACTCGCTTTCGGTTGGGCCAATGTCCTACATCATCAGCGTCGAGGTGCCATCTACCCGGCTTCGTAACAAGACAGCCGTCCTTGGGAGAAATATCTATCATATCGGGTCGGTTTTCAACAACACGTTGACCACTTATATGATCAGTCCGGCTGGCTGGGGATGGCAAGGCAAAACCGCCTTCTTCTGGGCTGCGTTCACGATGTTGGCCTGGGTGTGGACTTTCTTCCGTCTCCCAGAAATCAAAGACCGCACTTTCGTTGAGTTGGATGTCTTATTGGAGAATAATGTTCCTGCCAGGGCGTTCACGTCTACCCAGCCGCAAGTCTTCACAGCTGAGAATCAGGAGGATGAATAGTCGTTCTCAAGCCAGTAGGTTCTTTGACACAGCCCAGTGTACTTGCGGGGATTCTTAGTGTATCTTACGCCATCGATTTTCTCGATCTCAAATAAACACTTTTGCGATATTCATGATCTAATAGTATTACCATTCCATGCCGAAACTTTCCCAGGACAATGTATCTGGAATGGTCTCGTCCCCAGCCGTCGACAGTGAGTTGGAATTATCTTCCTCTGAACCAGAATCCCCAACGTTCTGGCGACCAGTGAGAAGGTCTAACCTTAGGAAGGCGTGCCGAGTGATTCCGCAGCCGAGAGAATGGGCCCGTAGAAGCTTTCGGTAAAAGGTAAATTGATCCATCCAGAATCGGCGATTGTCGGCCGACGGTGACGACAAATACATCCGAATCATGAAGCTCCCTACAATTGAGAAATTCAGCTTAGACGCTGCCAAACAAGTTAGAGCTTCATATGTAGTAGTGAGGGGAGCAGATGCATTCAAGCACGTACTGGACCACCAAAAAGCCGAGGTGCGAGCCACTGGCAAAGACTCCAAGAAGTGGACTGCGGATGAAGCCACTGTCTTGCTATGCATGGATAGTCGCTCCCAAAGCTGACCCCTCATGCAGGAGCTAGCATTTAGCTCACGTAGTACCCCTTTATAAAGCATGACCTGCGTCGTGTAGTATGCAAGTTCGAGTGGTCCTAGGCTTAGACTTAGCTCCCAATGGAAAGGGACTGATGGTAGCGATCCTGGGTGCCCACCTGTAGAATCAGGGAAGCCCGTCTTGGTCAGTAGTGGTACCAGACACCGGCTGTTCCAAGCCTCTAGTTCCTCCAAATATACAGAAAATGTAGACTCGGTCTCGGATAGCTCCCGGTTTAGATGAGAAGTTCGGACGGAATAGTAATGCGTCAATATCTTGGAAAGAATCATGGTTAGCCTAGCTGTGGCGATGAATTGATTAGCTGCGTCGCAGTCCTCGGGGTCAGGCGTTGTAAATCCCTCCTCTGCAAAGTCGCTAAGCGCGAGTTCTGAATGGTCGGTTTGACCGTCCATTAGAAATGATGGTCGACCGAGGGTGAGCGCGTTCCTGGATTCTAGTCAGAAGGTTGTAAGAGGATGACGTATGAAGCGTCCTACCACTTATCCTGAATAAACACACCCCACCAAAGCCTTCTACGGCGCCTTTTTTCAGCCTCCGATATATCCCACGAGATTGGGTCGATATTGAGGCCTAGATCGTGTGCCATGCCGACAATCTTGAGGAACAAAAGCTCTTAGCCGGCGGGAAATGATACAATATCACCACTGAGTGAGTACCTACACTGCCAACCTCTGCAGACATACCAGGCATTGTAGGCGCTCTAGCGAGAGACGTCAGCTCCCAACTTAGGTATTCATCTGCTCACACGCTCCCGATCATTCTTACCGAAGCACATGGGCATGACGTTGGGCAAACAGTAGCGCTGCTTCGATGGTTTCCAGCTTGGGGGCATGTCGCTCTATATTTAGCGCCTGCTTGTTGAAATCGGTAAAGATCCACGGATCAACGTCTTGTGCAAGTGGGCAGTGTTTCAACGCCAGTGCATACATGGAGGCGCGGAGGGTGGCCGAGGGGGAAATTGTTGAACGCCGTTGCGAGCCGAGAAGCGGGAATGAAGGATGCACGTACTCAAAATACGTGTCCATCAATTCAGACTGGCAGAATTCGACAGCACTATCGATGATGTTCTTGGGATAGTAATTTGGACGGGTGTCAAGATGAGCGTCCGGAAATGCCTGGCGGCACCCTAGGTTAGCAGTGTGTGTCTATTCCTACCAAGCCTGTACTATGAACGCACCGCAAAATGAACAGGGCTACTTGAGTCTGCGTTTTGTTGCCGCCGGGACCAAATGCCGTTACTCGACTCATTCGAGCCCGTCCACATCCAGTGACGAAGGATGAAATTGTCATGGTCACTGGTTAGCCCGATGTGCTGAGCGGTATGGCCAGTCTTTTGGTCAAGTTGGTGCTGTGTCACTTGGCTGGCCGTGTCTACCGACTCGCCGATGCGCGCTCCTGGCGTTCCGTCTTGAGCGTGGCCTATGGTCGCTGCAACTTCAACTACGCACTCAAGGTCTCGCTCGATGCAAAAGGCACAAGCTAGGTTTCCCTGGCGGACGCAGGCTACTCGCCTCCGTCGGCAAGCGTTGCATGGCTTTGGCCGTTTGGAGCGTCGGTATGGCCTGGTACGTCCCTCTGGCATGCTTGGAGTCGTCTGGATCCTGAAGGCCGGCATCGCGATTGACAACTGAGTCGTTTACTACCTGGTTTTGGCGTCGGCGAAAATATAACAATCAATCCTGGCGTTGGTTTGCAACGGAAAGGCTTTGGGGTTGAAGAAAGGAAGTACAGACAAAGATTTAGAGGAGGACAGCCCTTGGCCTCGGCCTCGATCCTCGTTATCATCGACTAACCCGAAGCTGCGGGGTGGAGCCGGCCGGCTTCCTATCGCTACCTACAGTCCTAGACCTAGTACTTAGGCTGCAAGGTCCACAGTTAGGACCATTCCGCCTTGTGTTTAGTAGGAGTCGCGTGAGAGCTTTACGCAAGACTAGGGCACAAAAAGTCACAGAACGGGGCTTTTGCAACAACATGAACCAGTATAGGTGAGCTATTTAACTGTACGTGTGCATGTGCCGCCTCCTCCACCGGCATTGCAATCCCGGTTTCTACTCCGTACATCCTCTCCAATATCTTAGACAAACGCCCAAGGTGAGGTGACCCCTTCACTCGAGAAGACAGCCAGCCACCAACAATCACATTCAGCGTTTTGACAAATCTTGGCAAGACTGGGGGTATTGCAAAGCTCTCTTCAAGTCGACGTGAAATTTGGTTTCATTGACTTTGAGGACGTAGTTGATTTTCCGGAGCTTCTGAGCCTTGGGCAGTAGATCTTTCTGGTACGCATGAATGCGCCCGTGCATTGGACTGGAGTATGACGTGTCTATATCGACATAAACTAGATCCTGAAATATACTCATCAGTGCTGCTATTCGGGGCGAAATGCGACTCGGAGCTCACAAGTAGTTGAATTCAGGATATTGTCCCGATGCAGGGCAGCGAACATGGCGGTTTCGTCCCAGAATGGCATTGTCGTGCCGTAGTATGCGTGAATTAGGTCTGTATATGCATTTTTCACTTCGTAGATCTCATCCAAGTATACTTGGGTCGGGTATATTTGATTGGCACCGTTACCGACAACAGCTGCTTACAGGTCAGTTTACATAGCCAATGCGGGCGACGTGTCTCAACATACTGATGTCTGGGAAGTCCGCCGTGAGAGTGATCTTGGTGGCTACTGGATCAGTAATCAGGTTGATCTATTAGCCTGTAAGTAAGGGAAAACTTTGACCGGAGCGATGAATGTGTACGTCGGAGTCGATATTGGCTTGATGAATCGACCCGCTTGTTTGAAGTAGGTTGACATCGATATAGCCGCCCATGATGACAAGGCCTTTGGCAAGACGGGCAAACTCAAGGTCCATCCTCACGGCCAAGGCCACGTTGGTCAGCGCGCCGCCGGAGTATATAATGACCTCTCCTGGGTATTTGTGGACTTGCTCGACCATCCAAGCCGCCGCAAATTCGCCACTGAGTGTGCCGTTTGGATATCCTTGTGGAAACGCCGATGGAATAATCCTGCCCGGGTCCCCTGATGAAGGGTCTGAGCCCATACTCTCAGCCGTCTGGTTCATCGGTCGAAATACTCCTTGCCAAGGCAGCACACCGTGGACGTCTTGCCACGTCTGCATCAGCTTCGGCGTGTTGATGAGAGGATAATCAGCTCCTTTGTGGACGGGAATACACGAGGACAGGTTCCCTATTTCAAGAATTGCTAGCCCATGTAAGCTCGCCTGGCGAGCCCAGGTATTAGCAGTATCTCCAACCAGTCCTAAGACGTCCCATCCATGATTTAGGGCAAGTAGGAAAACGGTGAACGCGGTGGGATTCCAGTCATTGTCGAGGATGACCTTGGCCGAGAGACTGAGCGGGAGAAGAGACCACAACAGACAACTGGTTCGAGAAGCTGGTCGCATTCTGTACATATGTTCGAATTGTTTTCATAAATTCCAAGACTAATCCAGGGGTTGCAGAATAACACGGCCCGAGTGAGGACAACACGCGAGTAATAAGCTTTTGCATCGTCACCATCTCTTGAACTGAAAATAGAATGGTTTATACACGCGATGGACAAAATGATTCAGCGCGCCATAGGCAGGACGGCGAGATGTCCCATACATTCAATATTGCAGCGCGTCCAAATCTAGCGGCTTAGACCTCGAACTTTTTAGGCGAAAGCAATTTCGGCGAATTTCTTATCAGCTCCAACTAGTGGTAAAAGATTAAGCAAGGTATCTTATATATCCAATGATCCGATTGTTCAAGATTGGGATATCTCGCTAGAGTCATCCCAGCTTGACTCCGAATCATCGCTATCCCGCGAGTCAGGGTTAAAGCATGGTATAAGTGGTTTTTTTTTTTAACCATCCCATAACCATCCCAAATCGTACTCTTCCGCCCAACCCAAGGCGATTTCTAATGGTGGACAGCGGAACGCAAAATTAATGTCGTAGATTATATAACATCTATAATAAATACTGAGATAAAATACAATAGATCTGACTATTGTATCGATACGATTATATCCTGGCCGCGGCTACCTGATCCCTTTATAAATGCTAACTATGCAAGAAGGCTCCGCCAAAAGGAGACCGGAGCGTAGCTCTTGTAATTTGTGATCTGAGCTAGGCCAAGAGGTTTATTCAACTTGATTGCGCTTCTTGCTACGCCGGACTAGATCGTCTCGTCATAGGCCACTGACCTAATCTCAACGACTATTGGCTCCACGCTACTCTCGACAAGAGAAGACGTCAGGTCTATCCTTGAGGAGGTCACCATAATTGAAATAACAAGAGCAGAAGCCGTAGTAGTAGTATCCTCCGACAAAGTTGACGTCTCATTAGTGCTCTAAGACCGGCCGGTAGTAAAGGTCAAGTAACCAATAGAGGAAACGTCAGTCATTGCATTGAGAGACCAGCCTCAGTACTTATTGCCTTGGCGTAAATAGACGTGGCCTCTATTGTAGTCAGAGTGTCAGTCATCCTGGATCTCGGTTTACATGGACCGGCCTTAGAACCGTCCTGTAAGAGTATCAAAGCAGACATGATCGTCTTCGGGCTCATTTCCGACAGTAGTCTCTGTACTCAGACGTGTAAGACAACAAACAGCAACAACTAAAAGAAAAGAGGTAAGTGAGATTAAGCAAGTATAGCAAATGTGTCTAAGTTCTCTCCGCTGATTTAAGCTCCCAGCCACAAGTCTCAACTACAAACAACGCATCTAGCTCACAACTTGGACATTATGAACATGTCCTTAAACTAGCAATTGACGAAAGATTCAAGTTACTAGGGCTGTTGGAGTACTCGATACATATTACGTTGGGACCATGCAGTAATGACAGATCCGTGCTCTGCCACGTTTGTAGGCAGATCACAGACAGGCAAGTTATGCCGAGTGAAATAATATAGAATAGTGAGACAATAAGACGATTCAGTTACCCTGGGAGACTAGTATCTCATAACTTCGCGTGAACCGACCTGCGACACCACAAGACCACTCACGACGTCTGGGCATTATGTCTGCTCGGAAATTCAGGCATAGATTGTCTTGTCAAACGAATGCTGCCAAAGCGAATGGACCATAAAGAGTCTCACGAATACAGAAAACGGTGTCACAGAATATCCAGAGTCAAAAAAATTCCTAGAAATCTTGGTTCATTAATAACTTTTCATTATCTGATTCTATATAACCCAACCCAATTTATATAAGTCATCATCATATCGCATTAATTTATTTGAGCTTGAGGACAGCCTTGCCGAAGTTCTTGCCCTGGAGCATACCAATGAAACCGTCGGCGGCGTTGTCAATGCCCTCGGTAACATAAAGCTTGGCCTTGACACTGCCGTCAGCGAGCCACTTCTGGAGGTTCTCTTGGTGCTCCTTGTAGTAGGCAGGGCCGAATGCGGGGTTGCCGACGAGGAAACCCTCCATCTTGATCTGCTTGGCGATGAGGTTGATAAGACCCTTGACACCTTGACGCTGGTCGGCGGGGGTGTTGTACTCGGAGATCTAAAGTTGTGAGTTATATGATATTGAAAAAGGGGAAGGAGTTGGCTTACCAGACCGCAGACGGGAACACGGCCACCGACATTGAGGTTGTCGAGAGCAGCCTCGAGATGATCGCCACCGACGTTCTCGAAGTAAATGTCGATACCGTTGGGGGCAAGACGAGGAAGAGCGTCCTTGGGGCTCTCCTTCTTGTAGTTGAAGCCAGCATCGAAACCAAGCTCCTTAGTGATGAAGTCAAGCTTAGCATCATCGCCAACAGAACCAATAACAGTAAGACCCTCACGCTTGGCAATCTGACCAACGATCTGGCCAACAGCACCAGCAGCAGAGCTGATGAAGATAGTCTCGCCCTTCTTAGGCTTACCGATCTGGTGCAGACCAGACCAGGCAGTGAGACCAGGCATGCCCAGAGGGCCGAGGAAAAGACCAAGGTCAAGGTTGTGAGGGTTCTGGACCTTTCTCAAGTTGACCTTGGGAAGGGTGTCCTTCTCAATGCGAACGTATTCGGCGATGGGGAGGTAGGCGGTGATGAGATCGCCCTCGGAGTAGTCAGAGGTGTCGCTCTTGATGATCTTGCCAAGAGTGCCGTTGACGATGGGGTCGTTGATCTCGAAGGCGGGAGCGTATGACTTGACTGTTGTGTCGCGCATCTTTCCGCGGAGGTAGGGATCGAAAGAGGCATATTGAATCTCGACGATGACACCGCCTTGAGGAGCAGATTCGATATCGACGGGGCGGTCCTCAATGACGAGATGCTCACCGGCCACGGGGAGGCCAGTGGGGATTTTTTTGTAAACGAGAGTCTTGTTTTGTGTCATGTTGGCGGTATGTGAAGTGCTGTGTGAGAAGAGTGTAATGTGAGATGAGATAGAAGTGTATGAGATGAGAATGAAGGGTATATAAGATGAAAGATGAAGTTATGATAGAATATGAGAAATGAACGACGTCACTGCAACTTTTATAAGACACGGTGCATCAAGTACCGAAGCCACGTCAAAGTGGCGCTGGCATTATACCGAGGCTCACTGGAGCTTGATTTGTAAGGGACAAAAAGCATTGAGAATTTATTCGACAACTAAAACGTCACAGCGCGGGAACGGTCCACATACACGGTGATGTTTCCCAAAGCGGTAATGACCTCATAAATGATGCCATTGAGGTTGAATTCACATCAGCCAATCTACAAGCTGAGAGTGAGTGGCATCCTAAAGAATGGTGTGTTTATGTTACATGCCGAGGTTTGTTATGCTTGACTTGGCCAATGTAGTAAGATTCTTATCACTTCTAGTGCACAAAATGGTCAGTGAGGATAGTGAGAATAAGACGGAAACGGGAGCGGGGTGGAGGGTGGATGCCCGGATAATTAGCTGAGAATGGATCTGATGCGCTGAACCTCGGTCGGCGTCTCCGTTTCTTTTGGTTGGTCGTGGAATCAAACAGTAGAATTCTTTACAGGCTTCTAGCGCTGTCTATCGTTAAGCAGGGACTCGAGTTTTCGCATTAACGCCGAGTGCTTTCCGGTCTGTTCGCTTCCTCACCGTTATCAAAAAACTGGAGAGACGAAAAGTCTGAGGCTGCTGAGTAATGAAATAAGAGTCATGCCAAGTGTCAAACTTGCAAACACTCGAGTCAAGTCATGGTGGCGATATTCGACGTGGCAGTAAACTCTAACAATATTCCAACAACCAATCTAATACCGAATCAACATTGCCGAAGCTCTCAGACATCTGTTTTCGTGATAGCTTCAATCATATCACGCATTTACCCTAAAGCATTCCACGCATCAAAGTATAACCGAACCCCGAAAGCTTATTCCTCCCTCTATTTTCATAATCGCATCACCCCGCCAGAATATCCAACCGCCCGCGATAAACCTCCCCCGCTAAACTTAGCAGCCTGAAAAACCACAATGACTCGGAAGTCAACCAGGCACGGTGTGACTGAACCATGCAAGGAAACTACAGGAAGATCCAACCGGCTCCGAGAGACGACGCCGATGAGATCGACCGCCAGTTCCGCGTGGCCAAACGCAAGCGCCAGCATGTCAGGATAGCCTGCAATCCCTGCCGCGATAAGAAACGCGCTGTGAGTCACTTACTGTGTACCGACTCACAATCCCCATGTCAACTAATAGAAACGAAACAAAAAAGTGCAATGGTATAGAACCGACCTGTGATCAGTGTCAAACACGCAGTCTGGCGTGTATCTACCGCGTACCCCCCAAAACAGTTGACTCAACAATCAAGATTCAAAAACAGCTTGATACCCTGCAGCACAGCTTCAATCAATACGCGGATATAGTAGAGCAGCTCAAGACACTGCCGGAGACAGATGCGCTCAAGCTTCTGCAGAGGCTGAGAGCCCCAGCGGATGTGAATAGGGCTTTTACATCGTTACAGGGGAGTGTGCATACCAGGATGCGGCTGTCGAATCACAGGACGGCGCAGGCTATACTGCCGACGACGAGTTCAAGGGTTGAGTTTGAACTCACAGCTTTGCACGGCATTGTTTACCCAACGTTGGTGCCGATTGATATAACGGCTCTGGGGATATCGCCTCTAGAAATGCCAGCGCTTCCTGTGGCGCAGACGGAGACTTCAGTGCACAAGATATCGCCGACGAGTCCTGTTGTTCTCTCGTCGGATCGGTTTCGTCCGCTTTGCGATAGTCGGTTGGAGGAGATTGATATTTCATACTGGACAAAGGTTCCGATCAGCAATGAAACTGCTGCGGCGATGATCTCGCTGTTTCTGGAGACGGACCAGACGATCGTGGGGTTTATCGATGCTGATTTATTCGTCGAGAGTCTTGTGGAGCGAAAACTGCAGTTCTGCTCTACGTTTCTCGTCAGCGCGATATTATACGTTGCTTGTGTGGGTGAATTCCATTCATTCCTCAACAAGTACACTCTGAACTGACTAATATGGCAGCATGCATGTACAGCTTCGGACTTGAAATCCGTAGCCGTTGGTCGTCTTTGCTTCCAAGAAACGGAAAGGCTCTTTCGCGCTGAGGGCTCGTTCGACGACCTCATCACCCTAGCGGCCATCAACACCTTCAGCCTCGCCTGTCGCTTCCATGGACATGAGACGCTAGCCAAAGAACTGGTTGCTGCTGCTCGCCACATGGGAAGGAGACTTGGCTTGTACAGTGTGCCGCTGGATAGTCCGTCATCGCTGGCGTTCCAGGAGTTGCCTGATGACTTGGTCCGGATGACCGCACATGTTGCCTGGGGTACTTACAACTGGTTAACGTAAGTGAGTCATCAAAATTGGTTCATTCGACATTTTCTGAGAGTTTCATCCAACACAGGATCCATGTTCTGTACTTTCACGATGAGAGTATAGCGATACCGCCTGCTCTACCAATACCTGGACACGAGCGACATGATGACATGTGGCCTCAACACCCGCTGCCTGAATACATGGGCTCCTCATTCACCAAGCTGTGCGAGTACTTCACTGTGATCCAGGAGATAGCCGTGGTATACTCCATAGGGGACGGGATACCTGTCGCCGATCATGTCCCCATTGCCTTCGCAGAGGCCAAGTACCAGAAAATCTTAGCCTGGGCGGATTCTCTGGGTAAAGACATGGCATGGGATCAAAACAGCCAAGAGCACGTCATGTTATTCCAGTGAGTCTACAAATCTCTTCTTGAGGTATTCCGCTAACTCGATACTCAGTATGTGGTTCCACTGCGCAGTCCTGGATATCTTTCGTCCTTTTGTCCACGGCGGCCAGAAAAACTACATTCTCAAATCCTTCTCCTCCCAGGACAGCACCCCCGAAACCATCTTTTCCGCCTCCCTGAACCAACTAAAGCGACTCGCCCTACTCTACCGCACGCAGCAGATGCCCAATAGCTATATGCCCTACATCAACATATCCCTGATCCACATCGCCAATACAATCTGCAGAGAAACAAACGACCCCACAGCCAAGTTTTACTTTATCATGTGTATACGCTACTGGCAGCACTTGTATGTAGGATATCCCATATTTGGGGGAATAGCACAGGCGTTCTTGACAATGGCGATAAATAATGGGTTGATCACGAACAGAGAGGCCAAGAGGCTGATGGCGGAGGTTAACGGGCAGGGGGGCCATCATTGGTCGGAAAATGAAGGGATCTCAACGAGTTTGATTGTGGATTTTGACTTGGCCATGACGAATAGGGACGAGGCTGATGTCCAGGCTGTTGCACAGAAGTTTGAGGAGGTGGCGCTGTTTGATGAGTTTGCGGTGTACAAGAAGGAGGATTAGACAAGCATTTGTTTAAGGAGCGTTTTAGGAGTTATTATACCCTTGTATAGCTTATGGTGTGTATGCTGAGATGCAAGATCGAGATCATATCCCTTTATATACCTTTTAGTCTCTTCCCTTTATAATACCCTAAGGCTTGCAGTAAGATTTACTGTGTATTGGTTATCATAAAAGCTTCTAGGTAATGTAGATAGGCGAATAGGCCCAATCAAGGCAAGCAATTTTCACTTCAGAGCTTGAGTGAGTTGTTGTTTGTACAGTTATAGATGCGGCTGAGATAAGCACGTTGAGGAATGAATTCCGAATCAGGCCGCCGCTGCCTAATTTCCAAAGCGCGTGACTGTGTTTAATATGAACATCAACCGACTTGGCCTATATGACGCTCTGGCCAGATATATGCTCCAACTCTCACTGCCATTCTAAGACCATGTCATTTTCTGCATTGAATCAATAGTCATCCAACATGATACGATGTGGTCTTCATTGACACGGAAAGGCTACGTGCCGCTTTTATCCCTCAACTCCAGAACACTACGTGCTACATTCCCAAGACGACGAACCCATGGTCCTTTTGACAGTCTATTACCCACCTTCTGCTTTAGCCGTATGTCTCCCGTCCAGTGTATCGAGCTTTACTGACTAGGCTCCAGGTAGCCTGTCATACAAATACGATACAAAATTAGGTCGAGACTGCATCCGAATCTTTACTCTTGATCCCGGAAACAACAGCGATGAGCTCCGTGGTACACTACAGACACATTTGCTCAATGCAGCACCCAAGTACGAAGCTCTCAGCTATGTATGGGGACCTCGCAAACAGACCAAGTCCATCAAATGCAACGGTCAAGACTTCAGCATCACTGACAGTCTCGACATAGCTCTCAGACGGCTGAGGCTGCCCGAAAAACCACGTCACATATGGATCGATCAAATATGCATAGACCAAGATTCCACAACAGAGAGGTCAGAGCAGGTCAGCATCATGAGGCATATCTACTCTAATGCAGAATTGGTTAATGCGTGGCTTGGCCCTGCTGACTCAGAGGTAGCAGCCTCTGCAGCTGGGATCGATCCTACGACATGGTGCCAGACTATAGCAAGAGTAAGACAGAGGTCTTTTCGGAATTTGCTCGTTTGGTGATAGTAGCGGAAAACAACTTGGATATTCTCGACCATTCGTATGTGGAGGACCCTGAGGACCCAGAACGTCGTCCTCTTTGGGCACCGAGATGGCACTCTGACGATGAATCATATAAGCACTATTTGCTCAACTACCCCTTCACTACCTCACGAGATGTCTCGATGATGCTGGCTCCATCAGTGAGCGAAAAAGCACTGACCCTAAGAGGTATCCAGGTCGATTCAGTCAGAGACATGTGTGATAGGGGAACCGACATACACCAAGATATTCTCGCTGCTGTCGACATGATCACACGTAACTCGGAACTGTTTAACAAAAGGTATGGCTCAGATATCATTCGAACGGTCCTCCTGACGATGATGGCCGGCCACGAGAGCTCTGGCCCTATGATCAACCACGTCACAACCCGTCTGACCGACGAGGCATATGTTAATACTTTCATAGCCTTTGCCCTGCAATTCATCATCCAAGCTCACGTATCCCAAGACGGCAGAGAACCCTTTCAGAGGAGATACCTTGAGCTCGTGAGGCTCGCCGCAGAAGCTATTCCTCTCCCGGCAGAGCCATGTTGGACATCACCCAAGGATTTCGAGTTCTTGGAAAGAATGCTCAAAGCTCTTTATCCGCATGATCTGCTAGTTGTGGCGGCTGATCTGGAAATGCTCAGCAGGGTCGACTGTGATTTTGCCATGGGACCGCAGCGATTCGAAGAGTTAGTTCCAGCTTCTCATGACAGCAAGATGTTTGTTATGGAAACGGGTTATGTTGGTTTCGGACCGCGCTGCATGAGGCCTGGGGATATAGTCTGTGTTCTGTTCGGAGGCAGGACGCCATATGTCATAAGACCAACAGCGGTTGCAGATGAGTACTTGTTTCTTGGGCCAGCTAATGTACATGGGCTTATGGACGGTGAGGCTATTGATGCTTGGGAGAAAGGCAAGCAGACCGCAAACCAAGGTATTCAGGAAAGACTGTTCAAACTATTGTAAAGAGCAATAATGCAACACACGACATAGTTATTTCTTATTCTATACACCAAAGTTATTAACAAGACAAGCTAAGCAAGGGTATCTGTGTAGTCGACTGGGACGTGGTTGGGACCTTGTCATGCCCGAGCAATGATTGGTCATCCAGCAGAATTGGGTGATTCGGGAGCCTGTCATGCCCGGGAGATGATTGATCAGGCCCTGACTTGGGACTTGGACCCTTGAAAAGTCTGACGTAGAGCGAACCTGTCAAAAGGCCTAATTATTAGTTTATAATGCATCGTGTTTGTAAAGTAACCCTAGAAATTTGCAGTCAGAATGGCTCTCCCTCGTCACTCTCTTCGACTTTACACTTGTACTGCCAACTTTCAACTCTCCAAGACTTCTAGGACTCCATTTATTCGCCATCGCTTTGCGACTAGTTACACAAATTTATACTTTCGCCCTTATTCTCTTAAAATGAACGGCCACGGTGACCTAAACAATTCTCACGCAGGGAGGACTGCGGTTGAATTGACCCCCGACCCAGCTCACGCCTATCGATCCCTCGCCATTGGCCCGTCCAAAGATGATCCCGAAGTCCGAGAGACATATCGCCCGTTTGTTCTTGATGACAAATATATCAAGGATGATTGGGTTGCAGAATTGGAGTTGAGCACCGCTGTCCAAATGGTTCAGTCTGAGATTCTCGACAAAGGCCTAGATCGTCTGCGTATCCTGGTCCTCTACGGCAGTCTGCGGAGTCGGTAGGTGTTCACTCGCAGGCTTGAACTCTGAATGATAATCTTATATTCGTTCCAGATCATATTCCCGCTTCCTCGCCTTCGAAGCTGCACGGATCCTCCATCGCTTGGGCTGCGATGTTCGAGTCTACGACCCAGCCGGCCTCCCTCAAAAAGACGACGTTCAACACAATCACCCCAAAGTTCAAGAGCTCCGCGAGTTGAGCAAATGGAGTGATGGTCACGTTTGGATAAGCCCAGAGCAACATGGAAACTTGGTAAGCCCTCAAGGATCCAGTAATTGATGATAAACGCCTAACGCGAGAGCAGACTGGCATCTTCAAACAACAAATCGACTGGATCCCCCTCTCAACCGGCTCAGTCCGTCCAACCCAAGGTCGAACCCTCGCCATCGCCCAAGTCAGCGGCGGTTCGCAATCATTCAACGCGGTCAACTCGTTACGAATTCTCGGACGTTGGATGAGAATGTTTACGATACCGAACCAGAGTTCTGTGCCAAAGGCTTATACACAGTTTACATCTGAGGAGGAGGGAAGTCGTATGCTGCCCAGTGGAAATCGTGATCGCCTTGTAGATTGTATGGAAGAGCTTGTGAAGTATACAATTGTTATGAGGCCGCATTTTGACTTGTTTGGGGATCGGTTCAGTGAGAGGGAGGAGAGAAGGGCGAAGGAAGTGGTAAAATAGAAGACATATAGACATCACGCAAATTAGAGAGATAGATACAGTGAACTGTTCTTAGATGAGAGGAAAATGTAGCAAATAGTCAAATAGATTGCGCTGGGCCGAACGAGGCAGTCCTCGACATGTCGTACCAGAACTCAGGCGGGTACAGCAATATCAGGATATACAAACTACAGCTGACTCACTCAGCCAGCTCAATATAAGCAGCAATATCCAACTCTATCTATCAACTGTACAGTGGTAAATCCCAAGGTTACGCCTTCATCATTGCTTCGTCGCTCAACTCTCAAAAGCAGCCCCAGCCCTTGTCTGTTCTCCAATACGCCCGGACAATCCGTCAAAATGACCATGTCCCATATGCACCCCACCAATCCAATGCTAGATACCAATCCGTTCTATTGTATTTTGTGTTATTGTCTTGTCGCAGTGAGCTCACGCGGCGTCGGCTTCCTGCTCAGCGAGGTTCTCATCCGAGCCTTGCCAATCGTCGCTCTCAAGGCCGTCGCGGCGGATGAAGAGAGACGAAACCCAGCCCAAAATGGCCAGGCCTCCAAAGATGCTCCAAGCCAATGCCTCGCCCTTAGGTCGAATGTTGATGGACAGACTGAAGAGACCGCCCGACACGAAGGGGCCGAAGCTGCGGCCGAGAGCGGAGAGGGTTTGCGCCATGCCATTGAGGCTACCAAGGCTGGAGTGCGATGGAGCAGAGTTGGTGATCTAGTAATGTTAGCGAAAACTAATGTGAATGGGGTGCAACGTTGGGGGGCTCACCAAAAGCATCACACTGGACAGACCGCCCACGGCGCACAGGTTCTTCAAGATCAATACAACACCAAGCTCAATGTACAGCCACATCTTGCCACTTCCCAGGCCAAACAAAGGCTTACTATCGGCGTAGCCAACCCACGGCATGAGTAGCATGCTGATACCTAATCCCAGAAGCGAGATTTGATAGGTACCGAGATTACCCAATCTGACCTTAAGCGCTTGGAAGAGGAAGGCCTGGAAAATGCAGCTTGCTAGACCTGCAATGCTCAGACTGATGCCAATCTTACTGGGCAACAAGTCGCGGCCGGCAGGTGGTGGTGTAGCGGCAAAGATTGGGTACAAGCTGTTGAAGGAGATGTTGGAGAGTTGGAAGACGAGATACGTGAACAGAATGAGGATCGTGGTTCGGCTAAGGTCTTTCCACGCGGACATTGCCGGGTCCGTCTTGTTATCGCTATCGTCGTCGTCATTCTCGGTCTCTTCGTCATCGTCATCGGATTCGAGCGCTCGTCCGGAGGAAAGAAGAGGCTGGTTCTGGGATTGGGATCGAGGCCAGCGCGCGCTCCAAGATGCTCGTCGAGGCGGAGGCGTGGGTGAAGAGAACCAGGAAATAATCTTATCGACCCAGGCGGGCTTCTCAAAGTTGACTTCAGTCTTGTCCAACGTCTCTTCGAACCAGATGCTGACCACCACCACGCTGAGAGCGAGGAGACCGGCAGACAGAATGTTGGGGGCAAGATAAGGATACTCTTTGCCCATCCTGCCGACAAGAATGCCACCCAGCGCAGGTCCGGTGATGCTACCAAGGGAGTAGATGACGGGCAGGTATGTGAAAGCGCGGCTCTGGTTGGAGCGATCCGTGACTTCTCCCAGTACCGTCGGAACACACGCGGCATTTCCATTGAGAAGACCCATTGCTACATGGACAACAACGATCTGCCAGTATTCCTTGCAGAAGCCAAAGACGCAGAAACACCCCATCAAAGCGGTCGTACCCATGATCAGAACTGGCTTGCGTCCAATGACATCCGAGGCATATCCCCAGAGGAAGTTGGTTGACAGCTGCGCCAATGCGAAAGAACTCGCGAGGATTCCGACATATAGACCGGCCTCGTCATCAGGGATACCGGGCATATTGAGTACCATTTCAGGTAAATACGGCGATATCGAGTTCAGCGCGGTCTGCTCCGCAAGGGAGAGAAACGCCAACAGCAGCAACTGCCGCACAGGCAAGGGCGTCTCTTCGTGGTCGTCATCATCTTCGGAATCGCTTCCATTCGACGGAGCGTACGGCTGTTCGAGAGGCGTCTTGGGGGGAGTGGTAGGAAAAGTCTGGTATCGATGAGACTGTCGTCGCAGGGAGCTCAGTGTAGGGATCGGCGCGCCAGCATGGAATGAACCAGACGAGGCTGTTCGATTGACAGCCATGGCCCTGGCGGCGGCGTTCGAGTTATTTCGCGAGGGCGCCATGTTGAGTAATTCGTGCAGTCCAAAGGCCTCTTCAGACCTTGGGAAAGTTTAGGAGGATGATCACCTCTCAAGCGTTGGAGGATCGAGTCGACAGAGTGGTGACGTAGGATGTGCGTAGCGGATCTGGAGAGATTTATTTGGCGGGGCTGACACGCGCCACGATGAGAACAAGGCTCTAGCTTGGCATTTGCTTAAAAGTCAGTCAAGCCTTGATGCCAATGATGAGGTATCCAAGAGGATCGACCAATCTTCAATTGAGGTGAGACATCAATGTTGGATTGCTTGCAGTTGATTGATGGCCCGAATATCGGCCGATCGGTCTTTTCTGGGCAGGTGCAGGAAGAAAAAATGCAGGTGATTGTTGCTCCTGCCCGCGTGAGCCTGTCGCAAGGTACGATCGCTGATGTAATTATGGGGCGATAGCGGTCAGCATCCAATGAGGTGTGACCGTTAATAATGGCGTCGGGCGGCTTACTCCGGCGAAAGCCAGAAGAAGCTTATCCAAGTTTGTGAGCATTGGCATCGTTCTGTTGAAGATTCGATCGAGATCTTGGTTGCACGTGCTTGCATGCCTTTTGGGGAACCCGAAGATATGATGCAATTTGAGGTTGCGGAAGAGATCGATCAAACGCGTAGATGCCTACCCTGTACAACAAGAAGATGAACTGACAAACTATCCACCTTCAATTCACTGCGGATACCAAGCGTGCTGGTCGGTGATTTGTCATTGTCTGGAAGGAATATCACAGTATTCTATTGATATTACAGTTGCCAACACGGAAGAACTGATCAGTCGCAGTACGTTGCCTGCCACCAAGTATGCTAAAAACATGACCTGGTGTTCTTCAAACGGACCATGCACTACAATATGAATCTCATGTGAGACTATGAAGGACTTTTACCAACCATTGGGAACGCGAAGCTCTGTTTCTCTGTCTGTCTGATATGAGGATCGATGTTGCCATCAGTAATGTGAGACAGGATTTCCCTTGCGGTTGGATGATCCACCTCATGCATTGCTCCATGAACCCCATTACGGGGCAAGGAATCCATCAAGATAAGCGTAATTGGTTTAGTGGTAAAATTCTCCGTTGCCATTCGAGTAACGTCGGGGAGCCCAGGGTTCGATTCCCTGATTACGCAGTGTAACCCTTTGTTTTGCTCTTCTCGAGTCTCTCATCTCTTTTTGTCGATATCGCGATGTCCTGATCTTGGTGTTTTAAGTTTTGATGCTGTGGCCGAGTGGTGGCTGTCTTATGTGGCGTTAAAAATGCTTAAGTATAGGTAGCCAATTACCTCTGCCCTTCTAGTTCAAGTGTTACAGTATAGGAAACTCAGGTGTTGCTGGCTTTGCTAAAATAATAACCCCTGTTGCTGACATTACATACATGCTTTTTGTTACAATACACAAATCTTGTATATAAGCAAGATCCACCCTTGATTTCAAGTTTATTAACAAGTGCTTATCGCACTTCACTTTAAGCTACACTCTTCCATCTTCCACTTTCCGTCTCCAAAATCATCAGCCATGGACCTCCCCACTGTCACCCAACAATGGATCGACCAGAATCCGATGCGCAACACCATAATAACAATGCGCGAAACAGGCTTTCACCAATGGGGCTTCGTCATCTACCGCGCAGCATATGGAGACGATGCTCTGTGGGATCGATACCTTGCTGCTCTGAAAGAAAACATCCGCGAGAATCTCCAGCGCAACAAATGCCTCGATTTACTTGACCAATATGCGCGCTGGGAAGTATTTGATGGAAGGAATGGCAAAGCTGATGTACGGCGTCGCTTCGCTGCTTGGTGTGCCGACCGCAGAGCAGAGCAGCGAAGCTTGACTCCTCCTCGCTTTACCTACTGCCTTTTTGTCGACGAGGAGTGTTTGAGGACGCTGGAAGCGCACGCAGAAGCTAGATTGAAGCGTAAAGTGCCTGGACTGGGTCCACCACTTCCACCGCTTGTGGCCGTTGTTATCGATGGCGGTTACTCTGCTCCATCAAGTCGAGGTTGGGGACTTGCTTCCAGGCAAGAATTTCCTCCTATCGAAAAATGCCCTGATAAATATGTTGGATGGGAGTACTACAATGTGGTTTATCTTCCTTTGTTGTACGACAAGCTTCATAATCAGCACCTTGATGATGAGTCTGATTACGTGAGACCGCCGGCTATCGCACCCCTTGGAAACTTGTCGATGGAGGAAAGAAGATAAAGTTGCAAGCTGTCTAGTCTAGGCTATCACAAAATGAATACTCAAGCATCGGTCTGTCTATCCAAAAACCCAGTACTCCTCTCGAAGAATATAAGTGCCCTCAATTGGCGGCGCTACCATGTCATCAAGCCGACTGATGAGGTAATTGATATCATTGATGAACTGCTGAGCACCAGGAACTCTGTTCCCTACACGAATCTCATCGTTGATCCTGTCCCGCGTCGCTTGCAAAAGTCTCCTCAGCCAGTCGCGCCTCAGTCTCGCAGCATATTGATACCACGCTGGAACGAACTCATCGAACAGGGCAACAGCCGGACTTAGCTGCGGGACAGCTCTCCCGATCTCTATCAAAGCGGTTCGCATGTCCCTGATGTTTCGGTTGAGAATTGTCCGTGCAGAGGGATGGTTGATGTAATTAAAGACGCCAATGATTGTGCGGAACCGATCCAGGATGGTCGACTGTCCAAACGTACTTGCCATTGAGTTGTCGAGCATGGATTGGAAAGTGTCCTCTGCAATGGGATCCACGGGGCTGTTGGTAGCAATTTGTAAGTTGAAAACACGACCTTTCATTTGATTGAGCTTGCGCTCGCAGAGTGCCATTGGCGGGCGGTAACCCTGCGATCCAAACATGTTTTCGAAGTAATCGTTCGGAGTTCGGAGCGCAATACCAGATCCCCATCTGCGCAAGGTCGTAGGCAGTATTCTGGATCTCCAGTACCGATCTAAATCTGCTGGACTGACATGCGGGTTTGTCGCTGTGCCTCCTCCCGGAAGTTGGCCTGTTCCCAATGTGTGTAAAAAGTCTTGGGTGAATTGCAGCTGTAGGCTTCTGTCAGCTTGCGAATAAGCCAAGTAATTAGTGATTGAAACCCACATCAGGATTGTGTTCAGTATCCCATCCATCCAATCGAGTCTGCATGCTCAGAGTATCTGCCTCGACCACTATTGCGTCAACCGCTGTGCATCCCTCTGCCAATCTGTAGCACAACATTAGAAATGGAATAGCTGTAGACCTAGTTCGCTCTCAATATACCTGAAGGAATTATTAGTAGCTGGCAATCCTCTGGTGGGATCGTCCAGATGAGTAGATCCTGGATAACGCATAGCAGCAACGAGTATTTCCCATGTTATACCTAGGTCAACGAAGAAGACCCTGAACCCTATTCTGCGCCCCGCACGCTTCTCGAAGTCTTGGAAGCCGCGCTCCGAGATCGTTTCTGTTTCCATCGTCAGAAATCTTACTAAAGCGGTCGTACCGGCGTTCCCTGGAACTTACCATTAACATCTAGGGTCCTGGCGACATCAATATCCTCTTGGGAATATTCGTCAGAGAAATCATTAGCCCAAGGATCTTGACCACAGTCTGTGGAATCATACTCCATCCCATAGCACCTGAATTCGTAGCAAATAGGTTCTGGGAGGAAGAATGGGAGTTCTGGATCTCTAGGGACCACTCCCCCGTCATCACCATCACCGCCGCCAGGACACTACACCAAGGTAGAGCCACTGGTAAATAGTATTTAAGGAAGAGATTAATATTCATATAAGTAAATCTGTCTTTTGCTAACTAATATAGGGATAGAACCAGACAAAGGGTACTGGGCTATGTTACAGGTGTCCAAACCATGCTAGGCAGAGAGGGTCAAAGCGCAGATTTGAGAGCATCACTGCGCCTTAGAGGCCGTGCTGGACCCTTCTGCGGCTGGGATCATAAATGGATTACTGTGATTAGTCAATTACCTCTGCCCTCAAATATGAACAGTGTCTCAACACTAGAATGTTTGTATCTATCAAGGGCTATGGACTGATAATTGTACACCGAAATAATAGCCACTGCCCTGTTGGGATCAGTTAAGCACATATCGTAAGTAATAAAATATTTTCGTCACTAAGAGAGAAGCTTATATCACACAGCGTTTTCTACCCCCCGATATCCAACTATATGCCTGCACTGCACAGCCTGATTGTTGACTTCTGATCAGATCATGTTACAAGTATCAGGCTTCCGAGCAGCCCCATATCACATTGAAAGCTGAAAAAGGAACTGACTATTTCTGTTCGATGCATGGAAAAATTGTAATCACGATGGAGAAGGAACAAATTTGCTTTTCCCTTGGTCAAAAGCTCCAATCAGACTTGTTTTCCGAATAATCGCCCATCGAGCAGTGACAGTCAAGGCATCCTGCAAGGCGAGCCAGGCTTGGACATGGCGCAAATTGATTGGATCTCTGTATTCAACTGTGCAGAACTGGGCCGCATATGCGGTCGCCTTCTGAGTGATGTCTGTCAATGCTACCTAACCTCTCCAACGCCCGATTTTACTCCTCACTCTCATCCCAAACATCCACAGATTTCCTCATCGGCCTCAGGGAGCAAGACATCTTGAGACGCTGATGCTGAGTTCCAAATACACTTGCCCAAGAGCCCTAAGGTCATGATAATTTCCCCAAGTCTTTTGTTCATTCAGAATCAGGGTCTTCAGGTTTTATTCCTCCATCAGAGTCCAGACGTACTCATCGAACTCGGAGCATAGAGCGTGCGCCGCCCGCAATGGCAACCGGTTTGGAAGCCCTTGGGGCTGCCAGTGCAGTGATCTCATTGATCTCGTTCGCTGGGAGCCTTGCTTCTCTTACCATGAAGATTTATGATGGTATTCCCACTGCCGAGGATGAGCTGGAGGATTACGCGACGAGAATGCTGGACGCAGCTCAACGTGTCAAGTCCCGACAAGTGCCCAGAGGAACGCCAGTAAATGAAAAGTTGTTCGAAGTTAGCCAGAAATGTATCGATGCAGCTGGAGAGCTGGAAAATGCAACTCGAAAGATCACCACTTCAAACAGCAACAGGCTCAAAGCTTTCTACTCTGCCGTCTGTGCGAAGAAGAATAGGGCGAAGATCAACGAGTTGAACAAGTCTTTGAAGCTGTGCAAGGGGTTGATGGAAACAGAGATTCTATTAAAGATATGGTAGGTATTCTATTCACTGTCCTCCAGGAGCAAGAAAATATCAGACCTATAGCAAAAGGCCTCCTAAATTTATACTGAGTTACCGAAGTCTTTTTATTATTCAAGATCGAGGACCTGAGACCTTTTACCTCCCATAACTGTTTTTCTAATCAACGCCTGCTAACAGCTTGACGTGAATAGCGACCAGGACACTGCGATAGCACGACAACAGTTTCAAGGATTCCGAAGTCTAGAGGTTGATGTCCAGAATCTCATTCTCAAGATTGCGGAAGGCTATACCAGAGTAGAGCAACTGGTCTCCATCGAGGCCCAAGCCACACGGGACGCCATCAACACCCACGTCACCTCCGAGTTCAAGGCTTTGGACATCAAGAACATCTCAGACAACCAGCGTCAGCGACTCTTGAGAAGTCTCAAGCCCGAGGAAATCAGAGAGAGATATAACGCTGTCCTTCCGTCATCGGATGCCTGTTTCGAAAGGGTTTTTGCGTCATTTGAACGGGTTTGCCGTAACGACCCAGGATATAAGGCCTGGAAAGGGTACGAGCAAGCGTTCGACGATGACAGCGAGAATGGAATTCTGGAAGAGGATATTGATGACAGCGGCTGGACTGACGGGAGTGACAGAGTTGACGAAATTGATCATCTCTGGGAGTGTTTCAGCACCTGGCTGCAGTCAGATGACAAATTGTTCTGGATTCGAGGAAAGCCAGGATCTGGGAAAAGCACATTGATCAAGTTCGTTATCGACAACGACAACACAAAGCGATTGCTTGGCTCTTGGCACCCAAACACGAGGATTCTATCGCATTTCTTCTGGAAGATCGGCAATGAACCACAGAACAGCATCAGAGGCCTATTGTGTTCCTTGCTTTACGACCTTCTATCAGTAGACAACGACAGCATCGAAGAAGTATTGAGGGAGTTTCAATTCTCCCAATCGAAAGACTTTTACAAGGAGTGGTCGTCTCAAGAAGCAGAGAAAGTCCTCTGCTATCTTTTAGATGCTTCGGCTCACACAACCTGCATTTTTGTCGATGGTCTTGACGAGATATCAGACGAGGACGGATATCAGGCACTCCTTAGTGTCGTTCAAAGACTTACGACATGCCTAGGAGTAAAGATCTGTGTGTCTAGCCGACCAGAGACAGAGTTAGTCAGAAAGCTTGAAAATATTGGAGTGCAGAACCTTCGACTCGATCACCTTACTAAGCCTGAGATGGCCGTCTATTTACAGAAAGAGTTCGAGAAGTTACCAAAGGAACAGTTCGCTCACTTGCCTCTCGAAGTATTCACAAAGACACTTTTGGAAAAAGCGCAAGGGGTCTTCCTCTGGCTTGCTCTGGCTTCAAAAAGTGTCACGAGTGGAATACTGAATGGCGATGATCAGGAAACCCTTTCCCAAAGACTCAAAGAACTTCCAGAAAAGCTTGAGTCACTTTACCAGACAATGTGGGAGAGGCTGAATGGGCACAATCAAATTTACCGAGAGACCGCTGCTAGATACTTCCGCTTTGTCATAGCCGACAGTTGGCTGACAGGGCTAATGGGAAGAGGCAAACCCTTTTACTTCTTACTTGAGCCCAATCTAGCCCAACTATCATTGGCAGTAAGGGCGGAAGACAAGTTGATCTTCTCACTTAAAGCAAATGAGATCAAATTATCCGAGCTGAATACTCTGTGTGCTGCGACAGAAAGAGATGTCCAGACCCGATGTGCTGGTATGCTACAAGTTCGTCAGAATTCTTCTTTTAGACATAAGAATCTCCCCGACGCGATTTATCCTCTTACGCAACCAGTCCAGTTTATTCACCGCACAGCCCACGACTTCCTGGTTGATACCGAATATGGCCAATTGATCTTGAATTACAGGTCAAATGAGACAACATTGGTGGATGAAGGCCTAAAACTGCTCAAATGCCGCCTCTATCTGGCTAACACGTACTACCACGAGTTCAAGGTTATGTCTATGTGCCATCTTGAATTCTTTAACTGCAATCGATTGAATGAAAAGGGAGCCAATACAGAAGCCATGTTGGCGATACTCAGAACAATTAAGGACCTTTACGAAGATGGTGCTCTGATGGTTACCGGTTGGTCTTGGCAGGTTCCATCCTTTCCATGTGCCGCCGCATATTATCTTGCCAGCTTCGACGACTTTATCGTTCATTCTTTTATGCCGACTCCCTCACCAGAGCTCGCTACCAACAGCCTTCAAGAGCTGGCACTTGCAAGTCGAGACATGGAAATGTCGAAAACATCAGTCAGAATAATCCGACGCATGATTGAATTTGGTGGAGATGCACATGTTGCCAAGAGGGCCAATCTGTCGTTCAAGCCTCCGGGACACGACATAAATATAGCCCAATACACCACAGCCTTCGAGTGGCTTCTTTGTAGTGCATTGGATGTGTCTAGTCGGTATGACTCTCATAACGAGACAAACTTGTATCTTGAGGTGATCGAAAGTCTGGCACAGACCTGCCCGGACTTCACTAGAAGAGTCGTATTATTTGTTGGAAAGAACGGTGTCTTGTCGTATGGTCAGCTCCATATGGTAGGATGGGTCGCGGTGGAGGTCGATCTGCAGTTTCTCATAAAACGATTACTGAACGTTGCTGGCTTCACGCATATCCCAACTGAGTCTAATTCTAGAATCTACGAACTTGCAGCTTCTTTCACCAGACCTCATATACATGTTCGACATATTATGTACCGTCGAGGAGGAGACAGCCGGGCTCGTTGTTATCGAATCCTGGACCAGAAGCCATGCCTAGACATCATTGACAGACTTGGGCAAGGAAAGGCGTACCGTGAAGCATTCAAACACCTTATAGGTATTTTGGACGCCATGAATGATCCTATTGATAGCTCTACCCATACAGAGTCTAGTTTTCCATCGAAGTGTTTTGAGAAGGTGCCCTTTGACGAGGAGATAAATATGCTAATACAAGAGGGCATAGGACTACACAGAGAGCAAGATATAGTTATTGGGTAGTATTATTACCTCTGTCACACATTGTCACATGGCTACTGATTCTCAACTAGATGAAATGACCATAAGAAGTGCACATGGCTAGAAGCCATAACCGTCTAGAACCTGCAGCTATTCTGTGTAACGGCTTTTGGTTATATTTGATTTACTTCCCAAAACTGAGACTGAACCGACATACCGTACAAATCTAGTTCGATAACAGCCTGGAAGATGGCCCACAAATTACGAGAAGTTTACATAATTGTACCGTCAGTTCTATCTAAGCCTTATCATAATGATGTAGGCTCATTGCCATCTGGACACCAGAGTCAGGTCTCAGCCAAGTCTTAGAACCAAGGTACTAGCATACTCTCAAACAATGAACTACGAAGAAAGCTCTGTAACTCTGCCAATATGTTCCCAAGATGAATTATATGCAGGGCTACTGAAAGGCTTCTCTAGTACCTGAAGCCTCTACTTCTTGCCGATTTAGAGCAACCCACTTTAACTAGAACTCAAAAGACTAGGTACTAATTAGGAGTGTTGTTTAAAAGAGAAACTAGAAAAAGCCACAACTGCAGGCCAAGCCGTGCGCGTTTGTATGAGCAGCTTTGAGCACATTACATACGAAGACAAAAGCCATGCAAGAGAGCGCCTCGATGTTGCATTCGCCGTTCTCAATTGCAACATCATTCAATATTCCACTTATTCTTAACCAAGTCCGCCATGAGCTCTAAGTGGGCAGTTCTTTTCCTGCCTCTTCTCTCATCTGGTATAGAGATCGTCCCTCGGCACGATGGAGAAGACCACGGTGACAGCGGCACAGGCCACAACCATTCAATGGCCCACGGCCAATTCAACTTCACGCCCTCCGGAATCCCCTGGCCGACCTGTGCGAGGACCTGCTGCAACGCCAACTTCGATCACTTCCCCAAGCCCGTGAATCATCCCCTATGCATCAGTCAGCTCTTTTACGACAACGTCACCACCTGCGTCGCTTCCAACTGTACTGAGTACGAACAGGGTGCCTACGCTGTCGTTGCCGAGATTGAGTGCCCCAAAGATGAGGGTTACGAGGTCGATATTGATAAGGAAGCAGTGATGGCTGACCTGAAAGACGCGGGAGGAACTCCACAGTCTTGCGAGGGTATCAACAACGAGACCATTCAGTGTCAGAATGGCACATCAGAGAATGGTACATCAGAGAATGGTACATCAGAGAATGGTACATCAGAGAATACATCAGAGATCAGAGAATGGTACATCAGAGAATGGCACATCAAAGAATGGCACATCAGAGAATGCTGGAGTGAAGATAGTTGGAGAAGCTGGATTGGTGTTTTCGGCTGCCACTATTGCTTGCCTTGTTGCCTTTATGGTTTTGAGCCTCTGAATAATGACTTTCCGGTTGATAAAAATCCAGGGATTACTATATTATACAGGCCAAGATAAAAAACCTCAATAAACACGTAATATTTTAAGTGTAAATTAAAACTTACATATAACCTTCTTAAGCTTAAATTCTCTTGTCATTAGTAATATTAGTTTTAAGAAGAATGGCTGTTTGGTTTTCAAGTCTTACTGGTTAAGGGGTATTGCACAGCTTATCCGGACCACTAAGAACTTGCTCACCCACCAATCCGTTAAACGTTTGTTTCCGAAAAGTGCCAGAAAGTATCCGAGTGAAGAGATAAAAGAGTCCGAAGAGACATATAATAGCTAGGAAACCGCCAGACCCTCCCCGCGTGAGAAGATTTGCGGGAATTGTTCCACCTGATCTTCCCCAATAACCAGCCAAATATTCTGTGAATAGTTTATCCGGTGGCTTGTTCCGTGGCCGCTAGATCTTTCATCGCCAGCTTCAACGAGAGTAAGACAACATGGCCCACGCAAAAGCCCAAGACGAGCTTCAGAAGCGCTACGAAGAAGGGTCACAGTCTCTGGAAGACCCCGAGGTGGAGCATATGATCAGCCAGGCGGATAAGATGATGGGAAAACCGGCACGGATGCTGATCCCACAAGCAGGGCTAGATCATTCTACCACTACGAGCTTTAGTCTTCTTGACAATGGGTGTGGCACAGGTCTGATCGCATCCTGTCTTCAACAAGTGATTCAACCGTCGGTCTTATCACAGAGCAGGATTTTTTGTGCCGATGTTAATGCGCGATTTGTCGATATTCTCCTGCAGCGCGCGCGGAGAGACCAATGGATCAACGTCGATGCTACCGTCCTGGACGCTCAAGTAAGTTCCTTGATGATGTGCTACGGTTGTTTCAAGTCTAATCAAACTAGGACTCAGGTCTTCCCAAGCACTCATTTAGTCATGTAACCATGAATTTCGCCATGCATATCATTCCTGACCCGACAGCAGTCCTGCGCGGTAAGCCTCCATGTTCAACTCTGTTCAACTCTATAGCTCCTCTATGATCTGACCATTGCTAAACAAGATACACTTCGCATTCTTCGACCTGGTGGCCTCGTGGCATTCAGTGTACCGCATGCCAATAACGGTCATGGTGGTGGATGGGTACCGGATCTCCGATCAGCACTCGAATCTCTCCCCTTCCAGACGTCATTTCCAGACCCGATGCCGGTTGCCCTTCATGGTAAGCCGGAATGGGTAGAACCTGAAGGCATTGAAGAGGAGCTAGTCCGTCACGGTTTTGGTAATATCAAGATCGAAACTGTTGATTCCATCCATCCGATTGCCAATGCTGAGGGCTTTTTAGCCTCGTTTGGAATGATGGTTAAGTGGATAATCAACACGTATTGGACCGTGGAGCAGAAGGAGCAGTATGGAGATGATTTCTTCAAGATCCTAGTCGAGCATCTCCGGACGAAACATGGTGGCAAAGGCTGGGACCTGAAATCAACAGCTATACTTGTTACGGCCCGGACGCCGCAGTAGTTTACATGCTGAATAGTGAGATCCGTTTTTTAAACCCTTGATAAATACCTTGCCTTGAACTTAATACTAAATGCATAATAATTTAAGAGAACCGGGTAAGAAACCCCTATCTAATTTTCCCCTTACTCCAAAGTTAACATATTCTCGGGCATAATATCCGGATCCCCTATCTGATGCACAATCGACAGAAACTCCTCCGACGAAATCCCAATATTATCAAGAAACTCCATATCACTCGTCATAGGATTCTGCACGCAATTCATCGGAACCTCCATCCCCAGCGTCTCCTGCGCCAGAAGTCGTTGCTGCTCCTCGTCGGCCTTTCTCGCTAGATCTTCGTCTGTTACTGCGAGAGATAACGTCTGAAGACCTTGTTGTTGGACTTGAGCCACGAGTTCTTGGCACTGGGCTTCGAGATATACGAGCTCTTGCTTTCGAACGGATGCGAGGCGGTTGCCGCGGGCGATCATGTTGTCGAGGAGTTGGTGGATTAGGAGTCGGCAGCCTTGGTCGTCTGCTACGCCGGGGAAGAGGGCGGTTGCCATGTTTAGATGAAGGGCGGCACCGAATGTGAACTCGAGATCGTAAGGGAGAAAAACCTCTGCGGGTTGTAAGTAGAAGTTGAGGAGGGGTATGGGCTGCGTACCGAGGAGACTATACTCGCTGGTGAGGATTTGGAGTGTCTTGACAGCTGATTTTATACCGGTTGAGATTACGGCTGCTGTTTGGCCGAGGAAAGCTTCAGAGTTTTCATTGCCTGGTTGGCCGAGAATGTCAAGGCGTTCTTTAAGAACTGAGAGTAACAGAGGTCTTGTGGCGACAATAACGCACTAGCAATGTTAAAGGTGTAGTTAAGCCAGGACTGCATGACTCACCTGGTGGTAAAGAAGAGTTATGTACTTTGTGCCTCGGGGCATGGTATCTACCGAGTTTTTGAATTTCAGAGATATGATTCTCTCAATCTCTTGAGCGTGGTGGGCAAGCGTGTGAAGAATTGCCTTGGTTTGCTCCAGGAACTGGTCAAGTGGTGTTTTCTCCGGCTTATAAAGTGCTTGAGAGGTAAGAAATCGGTGAGGGTGTTGTTGGACTTGACTTACTGGTTAATATCACGGAAAGCAGATGAGACAGGTTCACTTGAAGACTGCGAGCGCTATCATCTTGTGACCCAACATTCGGTGGGTTGACTGGTGTAGAAATGTCACTATCTTGAACAGACATAGGAAGTCCCAAAGAAGACGAAAAGTGTCGATCCATGATGTACAACGTCCACCATAAATCACGACAAGAAGTGACTGTCTCACTGCCGAGCTCACTGTCAGGTAATTGCGTATGCAGGCCCTCCAACTGAGCTATTCGAATAGCCTGGCCAAGCTGTCATATCGTCAGTCATGAATCACAGAAATCCTCAGAAAACCTACATATACGTGAGCAGACTCCCTCTCATCGATCGAATACAAATACAAGCCAACCATGGCCAAAACCTCTATCGCAAATAAGCTATCCTTCCAAAGCGCCGTATGGTCCGGCATTAGACCCATCGCACGCACAAAGAACTTTGCACCGGGGGGTTCCTTGGATGGGAGAGGCTGGGAGGAGAGGAATGCTGTTCCAAAGGCTAGAATCAAGAGAAACTTGACATACCAGAGGCGGTTCTCCTCTGCCTTGCTCTGCGCGTCAGAATAGAAGTCACGGATCTGATTCACGAATTCTACCTCGTCGAAGAGACGATATGTCTGGCCCAGGTGGAATTTGAAGGTGTGGAAAAGATAGATTGCGTAGTCGAGGGAGGGCAGGCCTGATACGTCGGCTTTGTCCAGTTGTTGCCAGGACAGCTTGTAGACGTCTTCTTCGATTAGTTGGGGCGGTATGTTGAGACCGCCTGGTTGTAGCTTATCGCCGAGCATGAGCATGAGTCGCAGAGTGAAAGACCAGGTCGACCACGGCGCAAGCCATACTGTTACGTGTCAGAATGTCTCTCATAAACCGGTTCTTGCACTCACTCCACGTGCGCCTATTCTTGCGGGTGTTCTTGATGATCTTTGAGGGTATTGTAAACGCACTCGGCCAGATAGTCAACGGAGACTCGCCGGTTTGTTGCGAGTAGGACGAGGTAGCTGCATCTTGAACGGACGGGTCAGATTGTTGTTGGGAGCCTACCGTGAGCGCAGGAGAAGCAAGACTGGTAACAACCCCGCACTCACCATTGACATCGTTTCCAAAAGCAGCATCGCTAGTGCGCTTCAATCCGGGAGAGTAGTTGTCTCCTCCAACTTGAGATGATGATATTGGTGGCGAGCAATATGAGGGGTGAGAGTTTTGAGAGTGGACGGATGCTGCGTCCATTGATGAGCGGTATGGAGGTGGTACTGAGGCCGTGGGCGGTGAGCGATATGTAAATTCTGTGTCTATTTGTCCTGCATTTTCGAAGATGTTATTTGACGGTGAGCGTTGTTGCTGCTCTACTCGCTTTTGAAGATCTTGGAGATATCTTGGGTTCGTCAGTGAGGGTCGAGATAAGGACATTTGTTGACGAACTTCTCTGATACCATCACCTTTACACCTCCCTCCGTAAAGCGACATTGCACAGAACGTCGCTGACAATTCTGACACGGATCCTCGCCAGAGCATTTGATCTTACTCTGTCTACACGCGACACAGCTATGACGCCGTCAGCCCAGCCCAGAAACATTCTCAGCCACCTCGCAAGAGGGGCACATAGATCAAACTCAAAGCGGTGAGTGGCATGACATACGCATTAGCTGTTCTTCTTGTCTTGCGAGGTTCCTTGCGCACGCCTGATGCCATTATCTTACGATGCGTCGAAGAATCTTTGGAAGCTCCAAAAGGAAACAGTTTTTTTTTCTTTGGCTGCAGTGTCTAGAGTGTGTCTTGGGTTCCCCTGCAGTTTGGGTGTGATTGCCACTGACCCTAGCACCCCCGCACAGCACAAATGCCGATCAAGTGATTGGCTTTGACGTGGCCGTTACCGGGGGCGACACTCGATGGACTACCGGACTTGGTATGATGCATGGTGAGATATTGGGCTACTATTACTATTTGCGACATTCTAGAAGGATTATTGAAACATCAACTATGTATACGCTTGGTTTGGGTCAAGTTTTCGATGCTCTGCCAAAGCATAGGCTGTTTTCATGGCCAACGGTATATACAGCAGTTAGACAGCCAAGTATCTCCAATCCTAAACGTGACCGGCCCTCGCTCACTGGAATGCCGTGGCTAGATAAGCTAATATGCCCAACCTTCCCCCTTGTAACGTCAATGAACAACACACTATTGATCCCCACAATATGCACTATATCCCATTGGTCACTGGAACAAAGGGCGTCTGGCCACGGGATCAGTGCTCCCAATGAGGAAATAATTCTTCATATCGCACATTAAAGCGAGGTCGGCGTCATTCATGACGATCTCACTCACTTATCATGTTTGTGGGTGAGATATTCGAGGGGAGATTGCAGGGATCGGAAAGTAGGCCCTTCCGATTGGTGAGGGAGTGAGATAATTACTCTTTTGGAAATGTTTGGCGGTGCTAGTGTTGATAACGGTAGGTTTGAGATATTCATATTTGGGCCAATTGTTTGATATGGATTGGTAGCATGCATGATAACGGTTGCAAGGGGGAATAGTAGAGCCCTGGTAAGACAGTTTGCACTAATTATTATTGGCTTATGAAATTCAAACCCCGTTTTGTGATAATGCTACTAAAGGTATGGTAATTTGAAAGGTCGACGGCTGTTGTTCCGTAGTGCATTCTTTGTTCATGCCAGGAGGCTATGTTCAGCTCAAGTTTGTCTCTATTGACAACGGCCTTTTCTGCCTAAAATGTCATTCAAGTAGCATGTAGCCTCTCGATAGTGATCTCTTGGTGGACTACCTAAAAATGGATGCAGACCGGATGGTCAACCGACGTGGTCCGGCCCCGTCTCCGCAAACCCAGTTCTCCATTGCCCGCAGATACCCCAACCGTGCACAAGCACTTCCAGAAGCTACCCATGTTAATATTACCAGATGAAGTAGTCTCAGCCGGCACGGAACGCTGAAGAAAACCAGGGGCGTTAGGCTAAGCGACTTGATCTCCACGGTGGGTTAGGATGGTCTTTAGTCTCGGGTCGGGCATCCGAACATAGGATCTGGGTGCAGCGCTTAGCTATTTTGCTTCGAACCATGGGTTGGAATTTACTTACAACGAAAATACTCTGCCTTTGAGAGGAACATAGGACTTGACCCTCGTCGCCTTTCGACCTCATAGCAGCCCCTAAGCCATCGAAACAGGAATTCTACGGCTCACAAGGACATCATATGGTCATTCTATCTCTCCTTGACATATCCGGATAGAATCAACTATCACCATGCTAGACCTCCTCATAATCGGCGCCGGCTTCTCCGGCCTTCAAGCCGCAGTCACCGCCCAGCAAGCTGGTCTATCCGTCGCCATCCTCGAAGCTCGCGACCGAGTTGGTGGTAAATCCTGGACTGTTCCTCTCCAAAACACAAATGGCAAAGCAGACCTCGGCGCAGCTTGGGTCAACGATGAACTACAACCTCTCGTTTGGTCGTACATCCAACAATTCGGACTTACGGATCAGATTGTAAAGCAAAGACTTGGCCATAAAGCTGTGATGGTCAGTGCAGATGGGGAAAGGATTGAGTTCCCTTTTGGAATTACGCCAGATGTAAGTTATGGTGCAGGGTGTGAATTTGAGATTTGGGGAATGTGTGCTGATTGGGATATTTTACAGCTGAGGAGAAAAGAACCTTGAAATGGTGAGAGATCATATTCAGGCTGAGTCTTTGAAGCCTCATGGCTTTCGGAAAGAGGATGATCAGATCAGTTTAGATCAATATGTTCGAAATCTCGGCGGCGGTCCTAAGACTCTTGCGATGGTGAACCTCTGGGTGAGGGTAATGCACGGTCTAGAATCGACTGAAGAGTCTGCGGCGTGGTTCATCGAATATTGCCGTACAAACCATGGCCTTCTAGCTATCCGAGCAGATGACCGTACAGGCGGTAATTACATGCGTCTCAAATCCGGTACACAATCCATCGCCCAAGGAATCGCTGACCTCATCGGCCATGAGAATATCCACCTCTCAAGCCCCGTTTCCTCAATCGAGCAAACCAAATCAGGTGTCACTGTGAGAACAACAACAGGAAAGGCTATCAAGGCTAAGAAGCTCATCATATCGATGCCTTCAGCTCTGCTCAAAGAACTCACCTTCTCACCCCCTTTACCTGAGCGAGCACAGGAGGTATACAACAACACCAAGTTAGGTCATTATAACAAAGCTATTGCGTTTGACACCAAGCCTTGGTGGCGCGATGGTGGCTTCAATGGCTTTTTTATGGACTTCCGCGGCCCAGCCTGCGTTGTACGCGATACTTCTTTCGACGACGAAGGGATCTACGGGTTCACTTGTTTCGTGAACGGTAAGCCCGGTGAAAAATGGAGCAAAAAGACATCCGAGACTCGGAGAAAGATAATTCTTGATCAACTGGCGCACGCTTTCGGTTCGTCGGAAGCGTACAACCCGCTTGAGTTTGTGGAACAGGTCTGGCAGAATGAGGAGTTTAGTCGTGGTGCTCTCGCACCTGTTACCAAGATCGGACATCTAGCCAAGTATAGAGATGTTTATGGTTAGCCGGTGGGTAATATTCACTTTGTGGGAACGGAGTATGCAACGCACTGGAAGGGATATCTTGAGGGTGCTTTGACGTCGGGGCATGCTGGGGCGGAGGAGGTGATTGAGGCGCTGAAGGATCAATCTCTGCAGGCAAAGCTTTAACCTGGGAGCTTTAGCTGATTCTCGTTATGTTCTAAACAGTTAAGCGTGTTTTTCTATGTGAGACTGTTGATTCTATTGCTAATGATGAACCTTTCAACACTGCTAGTGTGCTATGTTTCTTAAACCTATATGGCCCCTATCAGCTCTTAGACAATCATTTTACCGCTCCCTCCGGTATCCTACAAGAGAATTCTCCCTTACATCATTCATGAGCCCGACCTCTGCAAAGATCCATTGCCTGATGGCTGTGTGGTCTATGTTTGAAGCATCGGGGCTTGGATGAAGACGCATCATCATCGCAAGCAACTTGGTTTCAGTCTGTAGAAACATCTCTTCAGGACCGGCAACCCGAGAGAGAAGCACGACTAGTAGAGCGACAAGAGTCTGGAGGTTTTCATCGGCGGTGAAGAGATTCTTCTTTTCTCTTATGGCAAAGAGATTTGCAAAGTGGTTCTGATATAGTTGAGCGAATCCCTCGGTGCCCGCCAAGTTCATATGGCTCGAATAAAGTAATGCTATGGCGGTCATGACGAGGTCGTCGGTCTTGGCGAGGGGAAAGGCATATTCTTGCCACATCTTTCTGTCTCGGGTTTGTATCATGGGAAGAATTTGATCCCAAACTAAGGTAGGTAGATGCCGTTAGTGGCTAGATTAAAGATCACGGGGGAAAGAACTTACACATCCATATGAAGCATCGTTCACATGGTGTACGGTGCTGCTAGCCTGGGTCCGTAATCTCGAGAGCATTGTCTGGCATAGGGACCTGAGGAATAGGCATAGGCTGAAGAGGTGCATTTGCGTGACTTTCAGGTTCCATGCTGAAAGATATAAATTGTAAGTACCTAATGTGGTGTCCTGAATGGATGATGAAAAGTCTGCGTTGGAAGCCTCGACAAGATCCCGAGGTTTCCATGCTGGGTTTTGAGCGATCCTGCCCTGTGAGAAGAAGGTACTCTAAACTCAGCATAACTTCCCCCCAAAATTATCCTAAGTTGTAAAAATAAATATGCCAAAGACTTTTAATGACTGAAGATAGGGGCAATCAAGATTCGTACCTTTTTCGGCCTGGTCGACAAGTGTAGAGTGTGTTTGACCCAAATCTCCATCTCGGTTTGAGGTCTACGCTCAAACTCAACATCGGCTTCTAAAGCCGAGATTCTCGATAGCGGCAATTCTTCCATTGGGCGGCGCATCACGAAGGAAAGCGGCGGCCAGAACTTTGATGGAATTGGTGAGGCTTCCTCTCCTTCCCCTTTTGATCAGCGTGTCATCTGTTATCATCGGGGTCTTCCCCGCATCACGAACTTTCCATAAAACAACAATCTCCAACTCCTGATCAATCTAACACCTTCACATCTCCATCTGAAGTCGGACACAAACGATAATTACATTTCGCTGCATCTGGAGACTGCGATACCTCACGCCGAAGTATCACTCGCCATCGCTGTATAACAATAGCCGTCACCAACTTCAATCGCTGGCTTACGTACATCAGCCGCCGCTTACGATGTCATCTCTCACCTCAACCCTCAAAGATCCTTCGCTCCTCGTCGAAAGCCGGCCCTTCATCAACGGCGAATGGCCTACCTTCGCTTCCTCTCAAACCTTCCCAGTTTACAACCCCGCGACAAACACCATCATCGGCTCAGCACCAGAATGCACCGTCGACGACGTCAACAGCGCCATCTCCGCGGCTTCAGAGGCCTTTCCCCTGTGGCGCGCTCAATCAGGCCGCCAGCGCGCAAAGATAATTCGCAAAATCGCAGAGCTACTCGCAGAGCATAAATCCGATATCGCAAAGATCATCACTGCGGAGAATGGAAAGGCCAAAGCGGATGCTGAAGGGGAGGTAATGTTCTCAGCGGGGTTCTTTGAGTGGTTCGCGGAAGAAGCGCCGAGGCTGTGCGGTGATGTTGTCCCGCATTCGCAGCCAAATTCGAGAATTCAGGTAATCAAGCAGCCTGTCGGTGTTTGTGGTTTGATCACGCCTTGGAATTTCCCCTTGGCGATGGCTGCGAGGAAGGTCGCTGCTGCGCTTGCGGCTGGGTGTACGGTTGTTCTCAAGACGGATGGTGTGACGCCATTCTCGGGGAATGTTCTCGGTGTTCTCGCTGAGCGCGCTGGCCTTCCAAAGGGCATTCTTAATATCGTTACTGCTCTGGACAACACACCGAAGCTAGGTCTTGCGCTGTGCGAGTCCGATGTCGTCAAGAAGATCTCCTTCACGGGCTCGACCCGGGTGGGCAAGATCTTGATGAATCAGTCAGCCAATACTCTCAAAAGGCTATCTCTAGAGCTTGGAGGCAACGCACCCTTCATCGTGTTTGACGACGCCGATCTCGAGACCGCGGTTTCCAGCGCCATCATTGCCAAGTTCAAGGTCGCTGGGCAAACATGTGTCTGCGCCAACAGGATCTACATCCAGGAAGGCATCTACGACCAGTTCTCCGAGCGCCTAATTGAGGAAGTTGGCAAGTTCAAAGTTGGCAATGGAGCCGACCCTTCAGTGACACATGGCCCTATGACGACAAGTGTGGACAAGGTCGAGGAGCATGTCAAAGATGCCCTCGAGAAGAAAGCGACTCTTCTCTTAGGCGGCCAGCGGTTACCCGATCTCGGAAAGAACTTCTTCCAGCCGACAGTCCTGGGCGATGTTGACGATACGATGGCCGTGACTTACGAAGAGACATTCGGACCACTTGCGGCGTTGACCAGGTTCAAGACAGAAGACGAGGTTATCGCAAGGGCAAACAAGTCCGATGTCGGGTTGGCTTCCTATATCATGACAAATAACCTAGCGAGATCGTACCGCGTGCAGGAGAGATTGGAGTTTGGCATGGTGGCCATCAATACAGGTGTCATCTCAGATTGGGCTGCTCCGTAAGTGCAAACACTTGTTAAAGAGAATTAGTGACTGACTGTTTGTAGATTTGGTGGTGTCAAACACTCTGGTATGGGGCGTGAGGGCAGCAAATATGGTGTTGATGATTACATGGTTCTCAAGACAATTGTCACTGGCGGCATCAATACTGTGTACAACCCAAGGCTGTGAAGAAGGAGCATCTTGGGCAAACATCCCCAAGCAAACGACATCGCAACAACAATTCTGTGACCCATCAAAGTTGCTTCCACTGCATTCCACGTCATACTCCTGCAGTGAATGGAGCCATTGAAGCTATTGTTGCGATTGTCTGCATGAGCTGCAAACGACAGTGGCAACGACTGACAGTATATCAATTCTCAAATCTGCCAAATCGCTTCGTCTCCTCTCCCAAACATCTTTCCCTCAACCCTCCTATCGACACAAGAAGACCAAAAACGTCACCACATCATCAGACATGGCTACCGACAAGATGAAGTCGCGCCCTCTGAAGCCCTCAACCCCCATCGCCATCCCTCCCGGCCGAAATCGCGCCTTTACCATCGACCAGCTCCCTCAACACCATCCTCCCTCCCGTCGCTCAATCCTACCCGGAACTCCGAGCCCTCAAAGCCGCACCGACACCGCTCCTCCCGATCCTCGCAAGAACGTCGACCCGGAGGACCCTCTCCGCTACGTCGACTCCCTCAAACTCCAAGTCGTCCGCAACCAGCGCGGCGAAACCCTCGGCCTCAAAGTCGTCGACATCAACTCCGTCAAACCTGAAAGAGCAAACGTTTGTGCCCATCTCCATATCGGCAAAGAAAACTCTGGTCTTGTGTTTGATGTCGAGAGTCCCGAGGCGATGAAGGAGCTGTACACTAAGGCGTCGTTGACGATGGCCTCGGACAGGATTATGGGCATTTTGTTTGCGCCTCCTGGGGCGGAGGCTGGGGGTATTGCTAGGGATGCAGATTGGTCTTTTTTGGACGGTGATGTTGGAGGTGGAGATGCGAAGGAGGAGAATGTGAAGGAGAGTAGGGACTAGGGTCGGTCAGATGCTCATACCCTGCTTCCCTTGCATTTGAGGGATCTTAATCTTAAGGATTGAGGAGTTTCTCTGGTGGTTGATTGAGGAATGACAAGATCGCTGGCGATTACGGAGGATACGGTTGCTTTGTCTCGGTGGAAATTTGCCCAAGAATAGCTGTTTGATACAGCCAAGTGTCTGCATTGGAGCAGGAATAAACAACACTGATTGCTGCACGCCAGTCTCTCCCAGTGATTTCGATGCCACTTCGGTGATATCTCCTTTACTCTCGTCATTTCGATGTATGGGAATTATCTGTCTCGCCATTTGGCCTTGTCATATCTACCCGTTTTGGAGGCGCATCAGGTCATCACAGCAGCTATCTGTTCTTATGGCTCCTCTGGTCATCATCGCCATAAAGTCCATGGCCATCCTTTCTGAGTGCTTCTGATTCTGTACCTTCCATTGGTGATCTCCCTTGTGCCTCACCTTCCCATGGCCCAGTTGTTGTCTTGGCCCAGTGTCCTGTCAACTGCACCTCCCTCGTGTCGTCAGACGGGCAAGCGTTGGACTCCGACTTGAGGTGGCCTTGCATCGTCTTGGCTACCTATCGCTCTTCCACAGCAACAGACTCTTCTTGCCCGAGCAGACCCTCTCAATACCTCAATCCATGGGCTCAGTGATTCCCTTCCTCTCTTCTCTTCTCTTCTCTTCTACTCATCATCAGCATCGTCTTGTTCTTCATTGTCTTCTTCTTCTTCTTCTTCTTCTTCTTCTTCAGCACAGTATCACAATTATCATCAACACAAAACAGACATACAACGCCCAAACCATCATCACTTCACATCATGGAATCAACACGCCGACCTAAACCATCACAAGGTCTCGCACCACTGGGTCCGCGGCAACCCCGCCGCGCACCCAAGAACTTTGTAGGAACCACTATTGGCACACGTGTAGACCAAATCGCATGGAGATGCCGGTACATGTCCTGCGGTAACTTCAACTCTTTATACCATACCAACTGCATGCGATGCGGAAACCGCCGAAAAGCGCCTGCCGACGCTCTCGGTACCAACAACAAGTATATCGGGGTCCTGCAGCGCGTGGACGAGCGCGGCAACGAGCACTGGTTTTACCCTAGTCCGCGGACTGTGAATCAGCATGCGTCTCAGCTACCTTGTTTTATCGATGGAATCAGTGAAGTCGACTCGAACAGTGCGCCTGGGCCTTCGGGGGCTGGTGATGCCGTTGGAACCAACAGGGAGGCGAGGACGTTGGGGACTGGTGATGGGGTTGAAGACAGCGATGGGCTTGAAGTCCCCAATGAGGGCAGCTTATAAGCGATCATGGGGCGGGAAGAGATGATTAGGATCTTTGGTTTTGATGTTGAGGAGTGGAGAAAAGACTGGAGGACGGAGGTAGCGAGAGGAAGAGCGAGTAATTGAGGCTAAGGCTAGCAAGGTCATCACTTTACAATAACAGAAATACAGCAAAGCGTTAGCGGCATGATCTAGGGCGTGTATCAACGACCTTCGTCAGAGGTGACCAGGTCAAGTGTAGCGCTTGTACCGTCGACACGAAGAACTTAGCATGCGGCCTTGGTATTCGAGTGCTCAAATTGGTATGCACGCCTGGACACCTATGAGTGTTCGTTGTAAGAGAAACTTTACTTGGAGGTAGAGTAGGTGAATGATTGAAGGACTTCCGCTTCTGACTGTGAGTAGGCTACTGGCTGAATGTAAGACTTGATTGAGTGACGATACATAGATTCGAGTACTGTTATGGCAGTGATCTGAGAATTCTCATTATGTGATTAATGCTCAGATTAGCATGTCGCTCATATGTATAAGTTACAAGCCGTGCCACTATCCATGGTCACTCCTCACAACACACACACCAATACACACACCAATACAATCCATTGACTACAAACCTCTCCACACCACCTACACCTACACAATGGCTTCTGCACAGTCAGTTAATCAGAACATCTACGCCATGGCAAAAGAAGGCGACGACTTCATCCCCATCACCGCTGAATGGACGTGCAAATCTGGTCCCACAGGGGCCCAATGCGGAGAGATCAACAATGATATAACGAACAAGCATTGCCAGGGATGTGGTATCTTACGCTCTGATACAGTCGCACACATCGGGGAGAGACTTGACGAGGGGGTAAAGGGGAGGTGTTGGCAGATTTGCGAGATCAAGCCCGATCGGACTGAAGTCTGGACTTATAACTTTCGTCGTGGAAAGAGCGAGTTTTGGGCTAGATATAGTTCCCATCCGAATAATCTTTAGAAGGCGAGTTGAGGACTTGATTGATACAATGGAATTGGTTTCTCTCTATGACGCAGTGTATTCGAATGTTGTGAAGTAGATCTGTTATGTGTTTGAGATCCGCGGCTGAGCGTATATCACTATAAGGAACTGAACAGTCCTCGGGTAGCAAGAAAACATCAGGTATAGAAATAAGATACTAAGTTAATCTCAGTAAAAGGTATCTTAAACTTATCCTCAGATTATGTTGATTTGACCGAGTCTTTTTATCCTTTAGGATCAATGTCTTGAGTTTTCTTCTCCCCTCTAGGCAGTGAGCTTGCATGAAAGAGACATTGCGATTAACACTGCGTTGAGCGCTGATACAATGCATTCCCTGAGGAGATGCAATTCACTCAGACTACCTGCCATGTCTGTGACAAACATATCAGCTTTGACTGTGGATACAAGGAGGTGAGCGAGAGGTTGTCATGGCACAGTGATTGTGCCTCAATGACTGAGTTGTCGTGGCAGCTATTCAAGCACTATGACTCTCCGATTCGTGTATTGCGAGGAACTGCTCACCCAGGATGTATAAGTTGAGAGTCTTTCCCGTTTACCAAGACTGCTTCTCTAAGAACAGAGACAAAAAGCACAAGCAATCTCTATATAACACTGCTATAACTATACCTCTACAGCATGTCCTCTACAGAACAAACTACTCAGAAATACCCTATCGAAACGGTAGATCAACCCCCCGACATCATTCCTAACAATGCTGTATGGACATGCTACTTTTTACCCGACGGCGTCGACCGCAAAGAGCGGGATAGACTTGGATGCCGGCAAAGGAATAAGGGTATGAGGAACGAAACTTGCATTAAATGTGGCAATAAACGTGGCGACGATGCAATGGCAAACAAGGGACAGAATACATCCGGTAACGGGAAACGAGGAAGGCTTTGGTGGCTTGAGGGACACGATGAGGAAGGCAATGAGCTCTGGACTCATAACTTCATCATTGACTAAGCAGAGGAGCGATAAAAGTTCGGGTTGTTTCTAAGGGAATAAACTATAAGGACTGCATCAAAGCTATTCTGTTACTTGAGATGAGCCTAGTTTTTCGACAAGATGCGAATCTTTGCTCCTCACCTATAACGCTTCAATCTCAGGCTCAGAAGATACTATGTCTTTTAACTACGCCCGTGAGCCGTCGGAGCAATTTACTACTGTACACTGTGAAGGTAATCCAAGACTGTCTTCGCTGTTCCTTGGAGCTGTTCAGGACACTGACTCGGATCGTAAATAGCAGACTGGTTTGCTAATAGGCAGTTGATGTCTCTCCCTTTCTTTGTCTTTGACACACTGCAGGTTGTCTCGTTGCACTGAACAAAGGTTTCAAAGTATATACACGCAGTGATCAAAAATCATTGACTGTGAACAAAGTCCTTGGAACTACTCTCCAATGACACATAAAAGTCACAAGTTTCCCCGACTTGTTACACAGGGTATCAAGCGCTCTAAGTCACACAAACACAACAACACACAACTATCATTTACTTCAACCAAAATGAGCAAGCCTACTGAAGTCAATATTGCCTATTGGCTCTGCATGAACGTCAACTGCATAAAGCAGAACGATGTTGACAGCAAGAGATGTGAAGTGTGCAAAGCCGAACTTGCAAAGGGAGCAAAGGCATTGGATGCTGATATTGACGATATTGGGGAATGTGAGGGAATTGATTCAAATGGGAAACCAGTCTGGAACCTTCACGAGGCAAAGACTGTGGACCTTTGGGAGGCGAGGGCCAAGAGCTCATATGGCTGGGATTAGTGGGTGAGACCGGACGGGGAATGGACAATACAGTCACAATTGACCTCAATATCAGATACAAATCATGCTTCCCTCCAATAACTATGTCTTTAGTGTCGAATGATGAAGACGGGAACTTCGTGATCGTTATATGGATTGCGCACCAGACCGTGACTTGCCGCACAACACTCGAAAGGACTGCCTCGAATATTCAGTGCCGTACAATTTCCCCTGATCAACCTCTTTATCACTACACCTTTTCAGCTCCAATCAGTTTCATTGCTTACAGAGACGGTGATTGTCCCCATCCTTGTTCTATATAAGTCCTCGCAATGCACCACCTCGTGTCGAAGCAAGCAACCCACAAACAACCAACACGTATCAAACTCCCTTACAACATACCATGGCTCCAGTCATTGCCATTCGCGGCGATCATGACATGTGGCAATGCATGACTACAGTCAACGACGAGTACTGCCAAGTCAACAACATGTTTGAGTACGGCCAGGACGACAAAGGCTGTGCCATCAGAGTACCGATCCTGGGGTGTCCCAAATGCAAATTAGCTCGACGCATCGGAACTTTGGCCTTGAGGGATAGTTGGGAGATAATTGGACACCTTGAGGATTACACGTCTTTGGGTGAAGAAGTCTGGGAATATGATGTGCCTTATGATGTTAATGAGCCGGGTCCCGTTTTATATAGAACTGTTGCGAGTTTCGATGACGGCGATATCGTATATGATGATGTGGTCAGTGATCAAGCTGCTGACGGGAATTAAAAGGGGCCATAATCCGAATGCGAACGATGGGGCAACTTGGGGATATCGTGATACGAGCTCATCTTGAGGCAGAGCTCCAACGTGGATCTATTATAGAATACGGCTATGATTTGCTTCTCATTCTCCATTAGTTCCAGAGGTAAACACGTGATGGCCACTGAACTACCATCCACCAGGAGACACCATCCTAGGACTATTATCCATAATGCCACTTCTCGGTAGTACCTATAGCACTCCCAAGAACTCCAAGCTTATGCCCCTCCGAAGTCATGGCATACGCAAATCTGAGCTGGCGAATCAAAGCGCACTCTGTGCATTTTTTCTCATTCATAGCCATTGTTGTATTGCAGAAACCCTCGTCGTCGTCGTCGTCGGGGTTGGGTCTCACGCACTTCCAATGTGTGTGATCATCGCGGACGGTGGTTGTACGTTTCATGAGAGGCATTTTAGGTGGTAAGATGAACTTTCAAGGTTTTTATATGTTTGTGACGTATAGTTGTGATTGTTGTCTATTCGTGTTCTGGATTGTCTGGGAAATGTTGGGAGCTGGCTACTGTAGGGCCAAGGGAGAATAGTCAAGTTTATAACGCTGCTTTCGTATCCTCCTGAATCAATGCCTGCTGCACATAGTGCAGCACTGCAAAGGCTGTAAGTATGTCGCTTATCACATCACAAAAGGCTCTGAATAGCTGTAATCTCGGGTCTCTTCACGAATGGAGTGCATCATGATGAGAATCGCAAGCTTCGTGCCAACTGCATCAAGAGCCTCCGCATCTCTGACTTCTCTTTTCCAATCACAGATAATTAGCATCTTCGTATATTTTGGTTATCGATGAGCATCAGAAACCTGCTGCACCTCTATTGAGTAGGTCAGCGGTATTGGTGTAACATCATTTATGTCTACGAAGTGAGATATGTAGCAAGGCTGTTACAGTGGGATTCAAGCCAATTTGATGGAGTTCACATTGGCGACTTCGAGTTTGCAGAGAAGTATTTGGAAGTAACACGAGAACTTGCTCTCGGCGGCTTACGTCTGTTATGACTAATCCATGATTCCCAGCTCGACAGTATCACGATAGCAAGCATGTGTTTGTATAGTTCAGTCCATATACTTCAGCTATGAAGTCCCATTTGTCGTGATACTATAATACCACATCTCCCTACCCTCCGAGTCAACAGAAGCAAGCACTCCCAGCATATCACCATTACTCGCCAGAGCTGTTGAGCGGATCCCACGGCCTATACCACAAACACTGCAGGTCTTCTCCGTCATTGGATTCTTTGCTTCGCAGACGTTTCCGTTGACAAGTTTGTTGCAGCGCCAGTGGGTGTGATCACCACGAACTACGGGCGTGAGCGTATTGAAAGGCATTTCAGATATGTTGTGGATGAGTTTGCAATTTGGCACTACAATTTGAAGAAGAAGATCTCAAGCGGAAGTTCAGGATTGTATTGAGTGTATTTTATAGTATCCTTGTACCCTGAATCATAGTTTCCGCGTCAGGATGTCTCTCTTGGTCCAACAACCATCAGCTACAGCCGTTCCTGATGGTCTCATACTCCCAAATCGCTTTACGGTCTGGACCGAAATCTACCAGAACCCCAAGCGGTTGTTCATCGTGTGTCTCAGCAACTGAACCAAACTCTATGCCACTTCCACATGTAGTGCAATGTTCTTGGGTCATCTCAAGTCTGGTAAAGCATGGGTTGTCTCCGTGCATGCAGCGTCAGTGAGTGTGGTCGTTGCGGACTTTGGATGTGGTTATCTTATCTATATCAGGCCCAGGCATGATTGTGACGTGGTGATGGTTGTTGTTTAAGGGGTTGAGTTGTTTGTAGTTATAGTAAGATGTTCCTGTGTGTACTGGTTGGGTGAGAGTTACAGGGTGAAGTGCAGCTATTATACCTTACATTGGCCATTGTTCAGGGCTATTGTTCAGTGTCAGACACGCATTTTTTTACTGGGCTCGTGTACACGGAGCCCATTCTATCCATGAATCAGTCATTTACAGACAATGCATCACTATTCACCTAACTACCTATGTTCACTGCCTAAGTCTAACCTTCCAGCTCACATTCCCCCCATCACAACGTCATTGTCAGTGTCAGTGTCAGCAAGCCCCTCGCAACTCTCCTCCTGCAGTTCAGGGAAATACTCCCACCACTCCTGGATTCCCTTGGTGATACTGACAAGCACACCACGATACATCCCATCCTCGGTCATCGCAGCTGCGCCGACTCTGCGAATACCCCCGCATTTCGTACAGAGTCGCTCGCTCATCTTCATAACCTCCTGGCACTCAATCGACTTACCTTTGTCGTCGGGTTTAGCTTCCTTGTCTTTGGGCTCAACTTTCTCGTTGCACTGCCACTTAGTGTGGTCTTTGCGGACGATGAGTGTTGAACGGCCAGGCTCGATCCAAGGGCTCAAGCGGCGAGATGCGAGGGCCTTAAAGTGGCGGCGGGTAAACATGACTGCAGTGTGTTGGTGTAGTGTTTAGCAAGTGTTGAGATGCAAGTTAAGCGATGAGAAGAAGATGAGGAGAGAAAATTACTTGTAGTGTCAATTTATAGTCTCTTTCTATGCTGGATCGCTGAACGCCGATATGACATGTCCCCGCTATCAACCCCGAACAAGCTCAATTGTGCACGCCGTTCACTTTGAGATTATAGTGCCATTTCTCTGTTCCATCAGCCTCAAAGTCAACAAGACTCCCCAACACATCATCGTTCTGAGCAAGAGCAACAGCGTTCTTCCCGCGCCGTTGTCCGCAGTGTGTACAAGTGTCGACGTTCATGCTCATAGTGGCAACGCATCTGGCGTGACCTGGCTCATCGATCATTTTGTGGCATTTCCACTTTTTGTGATCACCCCGAATTTGGGTTGTTGTCTTTTGAACATTCTCTGACATTGTGCTGATTGGTGTGATGGTTTTGTGGTGTAAACCTGGGTCTGGTGTTGGGATGTGGATATTGGTGAGTTATTGGTGTAAGTGAGTGCAGGGTTGTGATGTTGGTATGCCGTGTAATTGATAAGTGAGTGGATAAAAGGGTGAAAAGTCTGCCCAGATATATACACGAGTTTATGCAAGTGATTGTCTGGATGATTAGTGATTCGCAGAAAAGAGTTACACATGAATCACGTTCAGCGCACTCGGTAGCAGTGATTGCCCTTGCTTGCGGCTCAAATGACCACGAGCCTAACATATACTGGGAGGTTGCAACTCAACAGCTACACAATCAGTGGAGTCGCTAAATCGTTCATCAATAAAGTAGATTCTGTGAGTGTTTGGACATATTCCCTGCAGGATTGTCATTATGGCGCTGAGTTATATTTTTTCTGGGACAAATCTTGGTCTCCTTATGCATGTAACGCTGACAATACCCCAGCAATCCTATAAATAAATGAATATGTATCACATTCATAGAGCCTAAATGCCCGTGTTTGTGATGTAGCTCCTCTTTGGGACACACTTGATGAGATTCGCATTCGCCCTGTAACAGTAGAGACAAGTTTTCTCATTAGAATCTGAACTGAACTCAACAGATAGATTTAAGATTCCATTATTTTATTCGCCAATCAATTTGTAGAAAGATATAGTGATTCGCGTAGGGGAGTTATGTCGTGTTGGCGATTGGGACGTTATGCGCGAGGCATATAGGTAGATCAAATGGTCTTCACTTTGACCATCCGCAAGTCTACATTGTCAACAGCGCTCGTTCAAATTATCGCTCAATTTTCAATTCCATCGCGGCAATATCTCATCGTTGTCGCGGACATGATTTCTCGAGTGCCTCGTCTTGATCACTTTCCCTCTTCCGTCCCCTTCCCATTCGCACCACTTCGAACAAGCCTTTCGGGACACCACGCCCAGACTTCTTCCTTTGGGCTGACCAATTGCCCAATGACTTTCAAGTCTTTATCGAAAGCAGCTGCTCCAAACTGACGGTCGGCGTTGCAATAGGCACATACTTGGTTGGCCATTATGTTATCGTTTCGCTTTTTGGCATTGGCACAGGGTATGCATTGCCAGTGGGTGTGCTCGCTTGCTCGATCCACTTCGTCAAACATTTTGCTTGTAGATAATGAGAAAAGCTCTTTGATGTGTTATTGTGATGAGGTTTGTGTGCTACTTGTGCGTTTATGGCTTTGGAAACAGGTACAAGAAGGCTCACTTATACCAGTTGGCAGTGGAAACTGAACTACGAAGGAATCACAACCGAGGCGATCGATTCACTTGCTCCAGTACTGGAGTCTGATATCTGATGATGACTATATGCCAGAGCGCTACATCCTTTCACCACTATTCACGGATACGACCTTTGTTCAGAGACAGGGCAACTAACTCATCACGGCCTTCATGTCCCAGCTAACCAACAGCAGAGAGATTTCTTCAATGATTGGAAGGTCAATTCTCACCTCATTTCATAACAAAATATCCGTAGACTGCCAAACTGCCGATCCAAACACAGTGATGGAGTGTCACAAGATTCACGACCTTCAGAGAGGATCACGGCCTCTATGTAGAACATGCCGCCTTTGACTCGGTATTATGTTCATTAAATGGTTGGTCACAATTGAGGACGTGTTACAAGTCAAGTTCAGCCTGTTCCATTCTTTACCATTAGAAGAATAGCATCTAAGATAGGCTTGTATGAGCAAACAAAAGCATGTGTGACCATGAGCCACGAGAAATCCTGCTATCTTCAAGCCTGCTGGTGCCCGATGCCAGAGTGAACAGACGCCGTACAAATGTCAATCCGATGCCTCCCTGTTTATGGTCGCTCCATTAATCCCATCTCCCATTAGTCCTCAGTCCGTTGTTCTTGTTTGTATTGGTCCTCGTTCCGTTCTTAGTCGCTTTGTTTGTAGTTCTTCAACTCATAGCGCCTCAATCCGTGGTCGTGCGGATTGTCGCGTACCTCCTGGTTGGGTCGTTGTTTAGAACCAGCCAAAGTACTCCCAGATCATTTCTCCATACGTAGAGTCGTAGCTGTAGAGATTCCCGATGTGTTGGTAGTGTTCATCCACGGCCCTCACCTTGTCCGCGCCGGTGATCTCGTAGCCGCACATGTGGCATTTCATCTGATTGACATCGACGAGGGTATTGCAAGTCTCACGGGGGTCACGACTGATAATCGTCTGACATTCCCAGAATTTGTGTCTGGGATCTGGTTTGTTTTCTTGACGCATTGTGCAGGATCAAAGATGCGGAATGGATAGGATTGTGGGGATGGCGATATTCGTGGGATGTGTCAGTTGTGTTTGTGTCAGGGTTGCTTGAGCTGGTAGGTTTAACTTAGCCTTCCACAGAGCGTTTATATCAATGGAGACCGTAGACGGATCGATAGGCTCAACACTTCAATTGAGGTCAATTCACTCTCAACGACTACACGACTACTTGGCTCTTACACTGAGGTCAGACTGGCGCAGCTATTCAGCCCTGGTAAATGACTCTCCTTCAGAGACAAGAGGACTCATTCTCACAGTCTTTTGTCTAAGCGATTCACTATCAGCGACAACCCTTTAAATCAAGAGTGAAACAGGGATAAATAATATTATTCACAGAAGCTTGGGAGCACATTCCTTCAGTCTGCCTTTCGTCTTTCTCGGTCCACAAAGAAGTCATTCATCACACCAATATTCTCTTGGCTGTTGTTACTACCAGTAACGATCTCCTACAGTCTATGTATATAGAAACGAAGTGGACTGATCCCCTTAATCTCCAAGTCCGCACAAGCACGGTGGTCTACAAGCGTACATAAATGAAACAGCTAAACAAGCATAGCTCAAACCGTTCTCTTATTTATTGTCTAGGAGCATAGTCCAAGACAGACTTTGATGAGCAAACAACAAGCAATATAGTCATCAACCATGACCCATCCTAGTTACTGAAACCCCATCTTCAAACCTGCTGATCCCCAACCCCAAAGTGAACAGACGCGGTTGAAGTGTCGAGTCTAACGTCTTCCATAGTTCCTATGGATGCTAGCTCCATGGGTTGCTCCATTCGCAGACTATCCGGGAATCGTGCCCCTGGGTACAGGCGTATTGTTACCGGGCGCATCCTCCACAATTGGACTTGGGTTAAGAAAATGGAGAAGGTATCGCCATTTCGCTTCACCACGTTCGCTCAAGCTGTCGAGCCGCCCGATTTGCATTTCTTTCACATCCGCGGCCTCTACCAATATCTCGCCGTCGACTTGGTAGTAACATTTTCCACACATCAGGTCCTTGACATCGTTGTAGGTGTTGCATTTGGGGCCTTTGCCGTCCCCTTCACAGATCCTGGTCTTGTGCTTGGGGTGAACGGTACTTGTAGCAGGTCCCAGACACATGATGAGAAAGGGAGTATGGCCGTGTGAGGGTGATGAAGATTTTGAGTTGTGTGTGTAAGTCGTGTGTGTGTTTGAGTTGCTTGAGCTGTTTGAGCTGATGAGTTGAACTTGGCCGTCCAGAGACCATAACTTACACTCATGAAGACCAAGGCATTGCCCACGGGCTCATCACCACCACGCTGGCCGATTCACCATCAGCGACTACTTGACACTGACAATGGGGCCACGACACAACATCTACTTAGCCTCGTGTAGGATCTTCTTCAGAGTCGGGGCATTTGCGCATCACAGCGATCGGTCCAAGTGGTCAATCACCAGTGTCCAGCACTCGACATGCGAGTGAACAGGGCACGCTTCCTCCTCCATCATGCTTTGCCATCACCTCGGGAAATATCCTTATCGGCAAATCTTCACTACTGTTCCCCGTGGTATAAGAAGACTTCTGATATGAAACTGGAGTATTAAAAACACCTAATCTAAGATCCTCTAAATTTATACAAAATTAACTAAGTTTACCTAAGATCCTTTAAATCTATGTAAAATTACCCAAGTTTACCTAAGACTACCTAAGACTTTCTATCCCCTTTATAGAGGTCCTAAGTTTTATTGCATCCCCTTGTATCATTGTGCATGGCCTCACTCTCTTTCAACCCTGCCCTGGGGTTCACTCGAAGACTTTGGACTTTCTCAGATCTAACGAAAGTCATTCCTACCTCAAAGTGAGCATGCAAGACTGTCCTGAGACCGTCGGCCTGGGTAAGGTAGGTAGTCACTCCTGCCAGTTGCTGGGCTGTGACACACGGGGCAGACGTGGGTGCTGCAGGTACCAATATCCTTCTTCATCTCAATTGCATCCGAAAACTTCTTCTTTTTCTCTCCATCACACAAGAAATAATCTTATGCCTCAGACATTATGGACCCATCTCCACCTCCTGCCGCCTTCCAGGGCCCGCGCCTCTTCATCAATAAGATGAATCAACGCCTTGAGCAACTCTACCTCCTCGGTGTGCTGAGGGTCAAATTGCAAGCAAACGCAGACGGCCTACCCTCATTCGTCGCCATGCCTGACAGACCTCTCGACTTTTCGGTACCAACTGATTATGACCGGGTGTGTGCGGTGATCGCCATCATTGAATCAAGAGACAAGGAGCGCACCCACAAGGCTTAGAAAGATCTATCCGAGAAGCTTCAATCCTTGTTTACGGCTGGGGCAGAAGATATTGCTACGAAAGCCTTGGAACAATTCCATTTTGTCAGCCTTCAGATTTCAGCAGATATCAATGCCATGCACGATTTTCTGGTAAAGTCGACCACCAGTGTCACGGCTCGGGAACTGGCGGTTGCTGGCCACACCCTTACTAGGTATCATAAGACTATGGCCCGTATCATTAGATATGATAGCCCTATTCCGGTCGGCGAAAACTCCCCCAAACTGATCAACGATTTTTGCAACGAAATGGTCAAAGCAGGATTCGAAACACAACGCGCTTATGCCTTGGGGTTTGTAGCACGGGCAGCCGAACATGTGGAAAAGTTCCTTGAATGGCAACTGAATGCGGATTTGTTGATTTCTATGAAACAGGCGATGTTCGGTTTCGTCGGGCCATCGGGTGATGAGGAAGTGCGCTCGGAACAAGAGGCCAACTGATGTCTCGGGATATGCCTGGACTCACAAAACGATCACGGCCACGACGGTCCATAGTCACTACACATATTTCCCCAGAAGTTATTAGACACGGCCTCCAGAGCGAAGAAAGGGCCCTTCATCCCCATACTATAGCGAATCAATAGCGAATCAATAACAAGCATTTTAGAAACGAATCCTTACATGTGTATAAAATACTTCGTCATAATCCTCTAAACTATACTAAATCATACTAAGTTTACTTACCTAAGTTTACCTAGGGCTTTTTGCCACCTTAGATAAAGGTCCTAAGTTTTAGTATACATAACGGAAGCTCAGGTTCTCCTTATCCGTAAGATCCTCCCAAGCCTGCCCCGTGTAAGTCGAACTAGCCTCCGCAACACCCGACTCAGCCAATGCATCGCGCTTCTTATTCTCTCGTCGAAGATGCCATCTCAGAGCAACTATGACGATGACAAGAAGACAGTAGCAGCCAAGATGAGTGGCGAAAGCGATGAAGTAACGAGGTCCATCGTGGGAGAGGAAGACCTGAGGACCGATTGCGTTACCAGCTGCCCAGACGATGAAGTTGGTGGCGACTGCGACAGTCTTCTTTGTTTGGCCGGCGATGTTTCGTGAAATCATGGAGAGGGCGAGGGTTTGGGCGGACCAGAATGATAGGGTGATATAGTATGAGATTAGAAGACCGATATGTTGGGCTGTGGTCTTGTTGGGGAGCGTCATGAGGAGGATTGTGCCGATGAAGGAACTAGATTATTAGCGGTGATCAAAGATGGAGAAGGGGAATAGACTCACGGGATACAAAAACCAAGCATGACTAACAGGTTCTGGCTCGTCTTCTTGACAAGCCAAGCCGATGACAGGAGCACAATAACGATGTAGAAACCCAACACCATAGCCAACAACTGCGTCTCAAGGGTACTGAACCCAAAGCTCTTGATAATAATGTTCGCAAACGCACCGAGACCTGATGTAGGAAGTGTCGTGCACAGAGCGATGAGAGCATAACCCCAAACCTGAGGATCCTTGAGACCCTCGATGAACTGCTCTTTTTTGAACGTCTTGTTCTGGATACCAGTCTGGTTATCGCGCACACGCTCAACCATCTCGTGCTTTTCCTGTTCAGTCCAGCATTTAGCTCGCATCGGTGAATCGGGCATCCACCATCCGACGAATACACCAAAGACTACGGAGATGACGCCGTAGGAGAGGAAGAGCCATTGCCAGGATTTGAGGGGGCCAGTTTTGATGAGGGAGAAGCAGTAGGCGAGGAGACCGCCGACGATCTGTTGGGCACCGTTCATCATGTACCTGTAACATGATCAGTGAGATGTTTTATTGAGAGGGGTGGACGTAGGCTTACCAATATGTGACTCGGGAGGCTTGTTCCTCACGGCGATACCAGATGGCGGAGAGGATAACGAAGCATGGCTGACAGGCAGACTCAAAGATACCAAGTAACGTTCGTACAATTACCAGGCCTTTAAAGTCTTGGCAAGCAGCATGACAGGCCAGACAAGCTCCCCAGGCGACGATGCAGAAGGAGAGGTATTTCGCAATAGGGACTCGGGCAATGAGCCAGTTCTGAGGATATTCGACAACGAGGATAGCGAGGTAAATACAGGTCGTAAGCCACGAGAACTACACCCAAATTAGCAGACTCATCACAAATAATAGGTCAAGGTCCGTAACTTACATGCTGAGACACAGTCCCATCAGGATTCTCCAACCCCGTATCAGCAGTCAACCCCATAATCGACGCAAACGACAACGTCCCCTTATCAATAGCCTGCAGAAAATACGTAAAGATCATAATGGCAAGGACTCTCTTATCAATCATCTTTCGCAGCTCCGCACTCCGCTCAGGCGAGATGTTGATACGCACGTCTGAGACATACTGCGCGAGTTCCTTGTCAACTCGCCCAGAGTGCTGGGTTGGCTTTTCGAGATCTTCGACCTCGTCGACGGATCTCTTGCGCTGGATTTCTGAAGCCATCTCTATCTTGTAATCGGGGTAAGATTGAGGATGAGATGGTCAAGAAGATACAGAAAGGGGGGTTGTCTTCCTTTTATGGTACGGTAATGGGGCGGGAATCTGGGGCCCCAGATGTCAACGTTACAAATACCCCATATTGCCCCAGTTTCTCTACTCCAGTCAAGATTGGGTTTTTACACTGTTTATCTCGTGGGAGTTTTGTCCGAGGCGCCGAGTGAGATGGATGATTATCTACAAGTTACAACTCGGCAACGCGGCATCTTCAGGGTTTTCGTCACTGGGATCCGCTCTACGGGATAAATAAGCCCTGGTTAAGGTATGCCAGAGACGGGTAGGATCAGCGTATGACATGATTTGCTGGGTTGTTTGAGGACAGGAGGCTCCTGTGTTGACCCGTAAGGAGTGGATGGTTGCATGGGAGCAAGATATGCTTCTCATTAATCTGGCATGGCTTCTGGTTTTTATCTCAAGCTTCATAAACTCCTCTAAAGATATACTAGATCTATACCAAGTCTACTTCAAGCTTCACGTACCTGGGGATAGATATCATAACTGAGATCTCCAACTCATCAAGACCATGTCCAACGGCAATAGTGACGATGCTGTGCCTTACGCCTCAACGTAATCAGCCGCATCCGTCCCGTCTCTTGGCGATGAATTTGGAGAATCCAAGCAAGTAAGCGGCTCTTTTCGAATTTACTCCGCACCTTTAGAAATTTTCTCCGTCACCGAAATGCAAGGCAAGGCGAAGCGACGTGCAGCAAAAGAGGAAGACTTCTCCGCTGACCTGGTTTTGGCTCAGTGGGGGAGATTTAAGGTAGACCCACTGAAGATCCGAGGAAATGCACTAAATCCGCGGTTTTTCTTAGCGGTAAGCCCCTCACCCAGTAATGGATGGCTTCACACAGCACTTACACAGCCAGATGATAATTGCTATGATGAACTCCGGGCTCAAAGCCGCAATTCGCCGTAGCACTCCCCCAAATTTCACTACGTAATCACATCACAGGCCTCAGCTGAATCTCTTCGTCTCTCTGTACTTTACTGGAATTGGTTGACTACTCCGCCCCCATCATCAACCCCCAGTCTCATGCCCCACCCCCACAACCAAAAAAGTGCGGAGAGATGAAGCTTCAACCTCATGATAGGCGCCCTCGGTGTACTTCGGACCGAGCATGTGGACATGCCAAGAGAATCATTGGGATGTAACGAGGGGTTATGAATACCCTCATTCATCCTCATCAAATAACCCATTTCTCTTGCACAAGATACCCTGTTTCAGTAGCAAGATACCCCCTCAGTCACCGCCATCATGCCCTCTCACGTACACGACATCGCGTCGCAAGACGTCCACAAGCAAATCCAGCAGCTCATCCACGAACTCGTCAACATAAAAGACACAACAGGCGAATTCCTCATGACCCTAGCAGATGGCCGCATCATCGACACAAAAGGCTGGAACGACTGGGAGTGGACCCACGGCATCGGCCTCTACGGAATATGGAAGTACTACGAGATGACCGGCGAGGACCAATGGCTCAAGATCATCGAGGATTGGTTCCAAGCCCGTTTCGCAGAGGGTCACAAGGGGAAGAACATCAACACCATGGCTGTGTTCCTCACACTCGCGTATGTCTATGAAAAGACGCAGAACCCTACGTATCTTCCTTGGCTGGATGCTTGGGCTGAGTGGGCCATGCATGACCTCCCCAGGACAAAGTACGGTGGCTTTCAGCATATCACGTACCTTGAGGTCAACGAGCAGCAGCTCTGGGATGATACCCTCATGATGACTGTCATGCCGCTTGCCAAGATCGGTCTTGTGCTCAACAGACCCGAGTATGTCGCCGAAGCGAAGAAACAGTTCTTACTGCACATTCAGTATCTCTTTGATACAAAGACTGGATTGTTCTTCCACGGATGGACCTTCAAGGATGGCGGACACAACTTTGCTGATGCGCGATGGGCCCGCGGTAACAGCTGGGTCACCATTGTCATTCCCGAGTTCCTCGAACTCGTTGGTATCAAGGAAGATGACCCCATCGGCTCACATCTCATCAATACGCTCGATAGTCAATGCGCCGCTCTGGTGAAGACACAGCGCGCAAATGGTCTATGGAGCACCCTTCTCGACGTCCCTGAATCAGAGGGTTCGTATGTTGAGGCCAGTGCGACAGCGGGTTTTGCGTATGGTATTCTCAAGGCGGAGCGCAAGCGATATATTGGAAAGGAGTACTCTGAGGTAGCTGTCAAGGCGATCAAGGCTGTTTTGGAGAATATTAGTCCTGAGGGAGAGTTGTTGAATACTTCGTTTGGGACGGGCATGGGACATGATTTGCAGCATTATAAGGATATTCCTAGGACGAGCATGCCTTATGGACAGGCTATGGCTATGATGGCTCTAGTGGAGTTTTTGAGGGCGTATAATTAGATGTTGACAATGGAAAAGTAATGAAATTGATTGCGATAATGAATCATTTTATTTGCGTTTCATGATGTGCATATGGAAGAGGTGACTAGCCAAGCGCACAATTTCACTGACCCACCTCTGTGATCAAATTGCCTGGAGTACCATCAGACTTGAACGTACCCGTAGTCTTCAAATTCCTCGAACTCTCACCTACGGCAATCGTAAACTCTCCATCCGTAACCCTCCAATTCTGCTCCTCCACATCCCAATAACTCAAATCTCTCCTCGTCAGTTCAAACTCAACCTTCTTGCTCTCACCCTTCTTCAGAGCAACCTTCTCAAAACCTCGGAGAACGCGAACAGGATGGTCAACCTTTGATGTCGTGGGGTACGAGAGATACAACTGAGGAACAGCCTTGCCATCCATGGAGCCTGTATTTTTGACGGTGATGGAGGCAGTGACGACAGTCTTCCAGAGATCAGGATTACCGCCTTCTTCGCCTCCAGCTTGTGACGGGGGCTGCTCGATGTCGTAGCCGTCAGGGTATGGATAGTCGCCCTTCTTGATGTCATCAGCTGAATCTATGTAGGGATAAATCCACTTCTTCAGCTTGCGGATGTTCTTCGGCCATAGACCCTCCTCGACATTGGGGATCTTATCATCCAGTTTGGGCGGCTCTACGCTCGTAGGCGATACACGTGAGGCCGGAAGTCCCGCCACCGCCTCCTTCACTGAGATCTTCAAGTCAGTGAACTTAAAGGTGGTGTACGACAGACCATAGCCAAACTCATATCGAAGGTCCTTGCTGTGCTTGTCGAAATGTCGGTAATCGATATACAGTCCCTCCTTGAAGTCTTGCTGCGGAATGACTCCGTTGGGTAGATACAGGATCTGAGCGCCTTCGCCGTAGTCGGGAAGAGCTTTGCCAATCGTATACGGGAGCTTTCCACTTGGACTCTCGTCACCGAATAGAATACTCGCAATAGCATTTCCACTCTCCTCACCAGGAAGATTCGCTGTCAGAACAGCCTTGATCCTCGGGTGGTTGATCCAGTTCTCCATGACAACAGGCCCGACAGCATGAATGACCACAATAGTCGTGCCTGCTCCATCACCACAAAGGTTCGCAACCTCCTGGATAAGCGCATCGCCTCCTTTCTGCAAGTTGAGATCGTTGCGGTCACCTCGAACGCCGTTCCAAGACAAATATCCCTCGCCTGCATCTGAGTTGGCAAAGACTATGCAGACATCCTGCTCCGTGACCTTCTTTGGATCTTTGATCTTATTAGATAGATGTTCGCTGACTTGAACTCTGTCTTTCTTGAAGTTCTTGCGCAGCGCCTCGACGGGAGTGACGAGGAATGGGAAGTCAGCTGCGCCACTGCCCCAACCTGATCCGAGGGTACCTTCATTGCAGCCTTGATCAGGACAGTGATTAAGTCCTTTTCCAGGACCAGCATCATCGCCGAAAATGCCAATCTTGATCTTATCCTTTTTCTTTTCGGATTGGTTGGCCAAGTTGCCCTCGCGGCTCAGAGGCAGTACACCGTCATTCTTGAGGAGAACAGTGCCTTCGATAGCAATTTGACGGGCCAACTCGGCGTGATCCCCCTGTACGTTTATGTACTGGTTGACGACTTGCTCTTCTTGAGGTGAAGGACTTCCGGGTGCCAGCTTACCCTTCTTGTCATAAGTCCACGATGAAAAGTTGGGTCCCTTGTTCTCATCCTTATCCTGGCCAAGCTGGTAAAAAGACGCGACAATTCGAAGCGCCATATCATTCAATCGATCCACCGGTAACGACCCGTTCAGAACAGCCTGTGTAAGACGTGGACCCCAGAGAGAATCTCCATCTGCCCACTTCAGTCCATCGCCAGGCATACTCATGTCCAACCCAGCAAGGGCACTGGCGACACCAGATCTCTGCGCCAGCCAATCCGACATGACAAATCCCTGAAATCCCATCTCATCTTTGAGAATTCCATTCAGAAGCTTCGAGTTCTGGCAGGCATATGAGTTGTTGACCATGTTATACGAGCACATGACACTTGCAACACCAGCCTTGACAGCATCTTGGAACGGCCATCCGTAAATCTCATGTAGCGTGCGATCATCAATGTTGGATGAAATAGCATTCGGAAGACCCCATTCCCACGCCTGGCGGAAATGTTCCTGCTCATTACCGATAAAGTGCTTGATCGTCGCCATGACTCCAGAGTCTTGTATTCCCTTGATCGTCGCAGCACCAGCAATGCCCTGCAGATAAGGATCTGGGCCAAAACCCTCCCAATTTCTTCCACCGGCGGGTGCTCTTCCCAGTGGTCCGATGGCTGGACCGAGAATGACATTAACGCCTTTGCCCTTTGCTTCCTTGCCATGAGCTCGTCCACGCTCATACATCAATTTCTTGTTGAACGTGGCACCAACTGTGATGCCAGCTGGCCAGGCAGTTGCATTATCCGCGAATCGTATGCCAAGTGGTCCATCTTGCAATGCCAGCGCCGGGAATCCGACGTTGTTCGCAGCGCCAGTTGTGCCGACTGCTAAACCCATACTCCATCCTGTTCCAGTGGTAATGTTGACTTTCTCAGCCAAGGTCATTTTGCTAACCAGCTCAGCAGCCCGATCATAACTCTTGGCCCAGTTTTGAGAAGTACCGCCTTTGGGACTGGGATACCATGGTGGTGAGTCTCCCTCAACAGGTGGTACCTTTATCTTTTTCCATGCAAATGCTCCAATTGCTGAGATCACAAGCCAAACAACTACGAGAGTGCCAATGACGGTGAAGCAGCATTTCTTCGCGCGCCAGCTCCGAAGATATCGTAGACGCCGTTTACCCGCAGTGTCAGATTGGGAATTCTTATTCTTGTTGAGATAATCAGTTGCATCGATGTCCGAGTAAGCATCGGAATCGTCGCTTGTGTCAAAAGATGCACGGTCGGCTCCGTTAAGGAGATTCTCCCTGCTGTGATCCATGATGGAGATGGATCAGCTAAGAATTGTGGTTAGATGCGAGACATGAATTCCATTGTTGAAGGGATTCAGGCTGATTGTTCAGGGCTGTTGCAGATGCACGGTTAGCTAATCGTACCAAGACCAGAGGCTGCGTCACGTCGCATTCCAGGCCGAGCTTCCCCTGGACGGCTTGGGGATCATCACTCCACATTAGATACCCTAGATCAATGAGGTTTAGATCAGGCACAACAGGTCCAGAGCTTGATGCACTTGAGATCAAGTGAAATAGCTTAAACGTACATTATAAGAAATCACCTTCTGTTTCCCGTTGATACGATATGCTTCTTTCAAAACAATGCCGCACGGGTTTGCCTTCTGGATCAACGAAAGAGTCTAACACCCTGCACTTTGGGTGAACTGAATCCAGCGCCCCTACGAAGCAGCCGATCAGCAAACACCAAGGCACTATACAAGGCTACAAGCAAAATAAGTTAATAGCGAGAAGAGAATAAATCCAAGCTGCAATTCGTTCCTTGCTCAATCACTTTATGAAATATTTGCCATGACAAGTCCAACCGATTGTGTCAACTTACAACCTGGCCGCCTGAACCAGAATTCAGAGGTCGGCTAATCTTCGGCAACCCAAACTCCATCTTGAATTTGGCTCGTCGTCAATTCCACATCTCCCGACAGCTTCATCATCGACATCCCCGTCCAATCCGCCCACCATGTCGATGTTCCGCGCCAAGAAGCTCGATCTGGGCTGTTTCGTCAACGTCCGCACCCTGCGCGACCACACAAAGCGAAAGGTCTTTGAGGCTCACGAGACCGAGAGGTGCGCAAACTCTTCCCCGCCGCACAATACAACGACCGGTTATCTACGAGGAGGAAAAGGCTAACTCGAGGCTGATAGACAAGCTCTTCGATACATTATCCGCAACACAACCCTCCCCCCACGAGTCCGCGCTGAGGCACAGCTCCAATTGACACAGATGCACTGCTACACTCGACCAACGCAGATTCGAAACAGATGTATCATGGGTGGTCAAGGACGTGGTGTGTTGAGTGACTTCAAGATGACTCGAGTAAGTCCGATAAAGAACGAAGAGCTGAGGGTTGGACTGACGATTGTAGTACAATTTCCGAATGGAGGCCATGGCTGGAAACTTGCCTGGTGTGAAGCGAGCCAGTTGGTAAAGAACCAGGGACGGAAACGAACGAGAGGAAATGTACGACTACACCCCTTATATACCAAAACCACTCTGTTACCTGTGCCGATGAGTGGTCTAGTGGTATCCGCCCTAGAACCTATAAACCTTCTCTCATTCCGCACCTAGAATCCTTCACCCACTAGGCTGCTCTTCGATTTTTGCAGTCCACGAGTTCGAACACAAGCAACAAGGGGAAATGTACGATTACACAATGGAGGGTGTTGCGATGTCTTGGGCATCATAGACATGACTGTACAATACAAGAGGAAATGAACTAGAACATTACTTTTATGATGGTCTCTATGAAGTGAACGAATGTTTTATGTCTGACGGTTGATGCAGCGCAGAACCAGGGACATGGCATGGAACTGAGATTCATGGGAAAGAAGCCCACGACTGCAGCGGGCATGGGCAAGCAGGCCAGGCGTGAATAAGAGACACAGTTGGCCATGCTTGTGTCTGAGGGAGCGTATCGAAGGCAGCCATCATTGTAGCATGCAGGCAGATGAACTTTGTCTGGGGTTCGTCCACTGATGTGTCGGCTGGGTACAGTACCTAAGTCTCGCCGTTGAGTTTACTGATACAAATGCTCAAAAGCTTGATATCCTCAGGGGGCAAGAAAACTTGAGGCTGTAAGAGAAAATGTCAAAGTAAACTCATCAGCAAGTCCTCTGATAAGTCCATGGTAGGTAATTTTCTGAAGTCTGATCATTGGACTAAGTTTTGAGGATAAAAATAAATATGGGGCCCATGCACTCAGTCTTTTTGCCTGGCTGCCTACCTACAATTGCCACCATACTCCATACATCAACCAGCCAACTTCCCCCCCTCAACATCTTCATCAAAGTCCGTACCCGTTCTTCCCCAACCGATACGCAAAAGGACCGTCAAAATGGGTGGAGGCGATCTTAATTTGAAGAAATCTTTCCATCCCGCGCTGCAGCGCAATCAACAGGCCGTCTGGGCCGAAGAGCAAAAGGCCCTCGCCGAGCGCAAGCGAACACAACAGCGTATCGACGAAATCAAAGAAGAACTCAAGAATGAAGAAGTCCAACGAAAGCTCGAGGCTGCAGGAGGGAAAAAGCGCGTTGATCGCGTTGACTGGATGTACCAAGGCCCCAACGACGGAGAAGGCGGCACGACAGAAGAATCAGAAGCCTACTTGCTGGGCAAGCGGCGTATTGACAATCTTATCAAGGGCACAGAGCATAAGAAGTTGGAGAAAGATGCAGGGGCGGAGAGTTTCATGGCGCTGCAGAATGCGAATACTGCGAGGGATACAGCTGCAAAGATTCGCGACGATCCGTTACTGGCTATCAAGCGACAAGAACAAGCTGCCTACGAAGCTATGATGAACGACCCGATCAAGCGCCGACAATTACTATCGTCGATGGGAGTTGACGATGAGAAGAAGAAGGAAAAGTCACGGAGGAAAGAAGACCGACACGACAAACACAGAAGGAGGCATCGTCATCGCAGCGCGGATCCTGATGATAGACACCACAGACGACGACGCTCCGATTCGCGATCGCGAAGCCCACGACGTCGCGATGATTCAAGAGAGGATCGGCACAGGCGACGCAGAGACGATAGTCGAGAAGATCGTTCGCGACGAAGACGTGATGATTCAGAGGGCAGAGAACATAGACGTGAGCACCGCTCACGCCATGAACGACCACGCGATGAGCGCCCCCGTGAAAGTCGAAGGGATTTCCGAAGAAGCTACCCCGACTCTCGTGACAGGCGACCACGATACAACGAAGAAGACGATAATGCCAAGGAGGAAGAGCGTCAGCGCAAGTTAGCCGCCATGCAGTCTGCAGCAACAGAGCTGGACGAAGATCGCTTAAAGCGTCTCAAGGCAGTGGAGGAAGAGGAGGCAGCACGTCGAGAAGCAGATGACAAGGCTCGAGAGCGCGGAGGTGATCGCGGCTTCGTGAATAAGCTACATCAACAAGCAAGCTACAAGGGCCTTGCGGACCGTATGGGCGGATCGCGTCGTGGATATGAACGGGAGGAAGATTAGAAATGGACTGTACAATGGGCCGCCTCTGCTGAGTTACACATTTACGTTTCGAACGACATGGTTAGATTGGACTGTCAGATTGAGATATCGGCATACACCGACTCAAGGTTTTAATAGAAACAAGTCTCTTGCCCAATATTGAACAAGCTGGCTTTTTCAGTGTTGCAATATCGCCTCTTCCGCGTGATACCTACTTGTAGTACCTCAGCGGGCGGAAAATAAACGAAGCCACTCTGATGTTATGATTCAGTCGCAAAGCCACCATGAATCGTCACTGCACCCAACTCAACGCAACTCAACTCAAATTCAGGTACAAGTTTCAGGTACCGCTTCTCTCTCATGCACAGAACCCGGCATGATTAGTTATTCGCAAATGATTTGCGACGTAGCATCCAGTGTCATCGCTAAAGACTATCGAATTAAAGACTCGGAGCTTAGCCTTAACCCTCTTTGGCGCATTCGACGAACCGGGACTTTAAAAGAGGCAATCTTGGTAGCGACGGGCGAAAGAGCCAATTAACGTGACGGGTCGACGCTACTGCAAGAAGAAGAGAAAGTGGTTCCACAGGATGTGCAGAAAAAAAGGGGACACATTTAAAGAGGAACAGAAATAAGCCTTGTAACTTACACTGATTGTTAGGGGGGCTTTTTTGTCATGTGGGTGCATATCCCTCGTCAAGAGGCGCCGAACATAATCCCTGCCCGCTTTCCTCGCTGTCGACTCCACTGCGAGTGAGGACCCAAGGCTTAGAGTTCCAGTGCCCCCCATTTTCCCTTGCGCTGGCCTCTCTCTGACCTCAACTTCCATTCCATTTCACAACCTTGCATCTCTATTCCTCTCTCGCGAACCCCGAACAAACAACCATTCATTGCCCAACCCCTACACTCAACGGAATCAATTCGCCTTGCCGTCTATCGATATCTACCAACGGTTTCTTTTTCGTCTGCGAATTCGATCTGCGCACGCCAGGGCCCTGCACGGAACCGAGATTCAACGTATTTCAAACGACGCGAAAAACCACAACGGTCTTTTCCTTTTTCCTTCTACAGAACTCCGTATTACGGTTTGAATCACACTTGTCAGAATGCCTGCTCTTTGTGGAGGATCCAAAACTGTGCAGCGAAAGCTGGTGTTGCTGTGCGTAACATACGATGAGAGATGGGAGGGCATTGCGCTGATCTGATTTAGGGGTGATGGTGCTTGTGGAAAAACATCACTGTTGAACGTCTTTACGAGAGGGTATGTTTTTGAAGAGGTGCCCGTGAGGAGAGAGGCTCATTGATTATAGCTACTTCCCTACTGTCTACGAACCCACCGTCTTTGAGAACTACGTCCACGGTACGAGACTCGGTTCTACTGCGTACACGCATCGCTAACGAATGCAGACATCTTTGTCGATAATGTGCACATCGAGCTATCCCTCTGGGACACAGCAGGCCAGGAAGAATTCGACCGACTACGCTCCCTATCCTACGGTATACACCTCCCGACACCTACTAACCGAACTCCAACTAAACTAACACTCCGCAGACGACACAGATCTCATCATGCTCTGCTACTCTGTCGACAGCAAAGACTCGCTCGAAAACGTCGAATCCAAGTGGGTAGGCGAGATCGCCGACAACTGCCCCGGCACCAAACTCGTCCTCGTAGCACTAAAGTGCGACCTCCGCGAGCAAGGCGAAGAGGAGGAGAACGAATCAGGCGAGCCCCGCGAGAAGCGCCCCATGATCAATTACGACCAGGGCCTCGAGGTGGCGCGCCGCATAAATGCCCTCCGGTACCTCGAGTGCTCCGCCATGAAGAACAGAGGTGTCAACGAGGCCTTTACCGAGGCGGCGCGTGTTGCGCTCAGCGTCAAGAAGGATCGTGAGGAGGGCGGATGCACGGTTATGTGAACATGATACGATACGAGCGTTTATTAATATCGAATACGAAGAGACCTACCCGTCATCCCCGCCGAATGTGATCGAACAAAAGCAGGGATGTGGGCTCTATTCGGCTACTACGGTTTATTTTTGGCCCGTTATGGGTATATTTCACTGTATATATCGTGCGGCATAAAGCACATAGGGAAATATGGTGTTCTGCGTTGTTTTTCTGCTATTTACTACTTACAGGCTATTTTCACTCGGGAATGCGAGGTAAATTAGCGGGAGGAGTAGACTACTTGAGGAAGTCATCTGATCACGCTCTAGCTACAACTACTTTATTTATTGTTTCAACCGATTATCACACCTCACGACAATTGTTCTGTCTCATTAATTGCTCACTTAGCGCGTTTCCTTATGAGATGATTCTGATTCTAGCTGGTGAAACCAATGTACGCAATGTGCCGAGACTTTGAGGGGCAAAAGTGCACAGCCACGCTGATGAGGGATCACGATGAGATATCAACAGAGAGTGAGGCCAAGCATTGAAAAGAAGATGGACCGTAGATCATTTGATCCACAGAGATCGTGGGCTACTGTATGAGATTGATGATGATAGTTCAATTAAGTTGCGGAGTGTAACCGTTGATAAACTCTAAACCCTGCGACGTCGACCCTTGGAATTCTTCACATCTTGGCAAACGTGTTACATTCCTCTCAGGGACCCCCCTCAAAGCTGGTATGATATCAGAGGCATCATATTACAACTGATCATCTTTCTTACACCAATAACTTTCACTCTTGATGCTCTGAATGTCATCACCGTCTACGCCACTGATACCGTCATCTCTGCTTCGTGATTGGCTGGACCCTTGCTACCCTGCGCGCATGCATTGACGTCACGGTAATAAAGCAGGTTTGAAGTTTGGGCGATCGTAGTTGGGAATGGCATCACTGGTAGGGATGAGAGACGGTAGAAATAGAGGCCAAGAGACGCCTAGATTTGTGAAAAGCTTCTTTTTTATTCTCCAGATTATTCACTTCTTCACTTACACTGATCACTTACACTGATCACTTACACGATATCCACTGCCACTTACACGGTACCACTTATACACACGCTACACTACACTACTCCTAAGTTATCATATAAATCATCATCATGGGTCTCTTTGGTCGTCGTGAACCCTCCCCAGAGCCAATCCGCGAGGAACCCCCCCGCAAACACGGCCTCTTCTCCTCCTCATCCCGCCACGAGCCCACCTCCACACGAACATCCACATCCTCCCACCACCGCCACTCCCGCGGCTCAGCCTCCTCCTACGACCGTCGACACTCCCGCTCCTCATCCCGCTCCCCATCTCGTCGTACCTCCAACGGCGGTGGCTTGTTGTCTCGTCTAGGTGGAAACCGCAACGAGCACGACCCTGCTGTTCTTGAAGCTAGAGAGCGAGTGCAGGATGCTGAGAGGGCGGAGCGCGAGGCTGATCGTGCGCTGGAAGAGGCGAGATTGAGTGTGAGGGAGGCGAGGGAGCATGTTAAGAGGTTGGAGGTTGAGGCGAAGGAGGATTCGAGGAGGGCGAAGGTTAAGCAGACTCAGGCTAAGGAGATGTCTAAGATGGGACGGTCTCTTGGACGTAAGTTTTCTTGATGATGTGTGATTGAACTTGACGCTGACAGAGAGACAGGCCACGGATACTAAACATCCACCAAAACTACGAAGCACTGGAGTTGTTGGAGTGTATGAGCTATCTTGTTCTGTATTATGACTGTATGAGAAGAAAAGCACACGAACACGATAGAGCTATCAATGAGTTACGAGGTAGTGTTTTAGTTTGAGCAGTTCGCCTTTCAATACCATTTTGCCTTGATAACATTCGTCAGTAGACATTTGCATCATCGTGATATCCTTTGACTCTAAACAGTTGTATTGTGATAGTTCTTGTACATTGAATGCCCATCCTGTGCCTGTCCTATCCCCAGACACGTCATATTGTCCCATGATACCACAGTAACTACTAGTCCATGCATGGCAGGAACATATATCCAGCCGTCAATGTTCCAGTCTATCTCAAGTTTCTCCTTCAGTTGTCATTTCAGACAATGATGAGACTCAGCTCAAATCAAATCAAATCAACTCTGGCACTCGTCCACCGACAGGTTCCTCAGCTTGTCGCGCAGGAGCTTCCATCTCCTCAGCTCTAGTGACACCTTCCACTGTCGATGTCTAGAGCCACCGATTGGTTCGCCGCGTTCGGGGCAGCGCGCTTCTACCACAGGCATTCCACAATCTCCAACCGCAAACTGACGAACCAGCAAAGTTATACTCTAGTCATTTCATTGTTCAAAGGGGGG